>KK115717.1:1084931-1154742 GCA_000611955.2 Stegodyphus mimosarum
TCTTTATGAACATTCGTTATAGCTATCAATAAATTACAGTAATCGGTACAAAATCTCCCCAAATGACAAGACTATAATTAAAATCACTTTCATTATAAAAACATCCATTATAACGCCTTCGTATAGCAGGACGCAAGAGGTCATTATAACATGAGTCGACTGTAGAATTTTAGATTGGAAAGAAAGTGTGCAAATTGCGTTATCCTGCAATAAAAAATTGACTTTACGACTTGATCCTACAAGTGTGAAGAGTGAACTGAAACCATTTTATACAATTCTTATAAAGATGTTTCAAAAATATGTCTTTCGGAGATATTTAAGCAACCAAATAGTCCAATCATGAGCTTATTGGTTACTTGCTTCTCAATGTCTTCTTATGTTCCTTGGACCAACAACGCTCTAACCTCAAATCTCTACTGGTGAACGGTCCCATTCACGTTAGGACTCTATGTTTTGTGCTATCAGTAAGGTCAAGAAAACTATCTTTTAAACACTAGACAGTATGTCAACTGCAAAATTTTCGACTGCGCATCTATGCTATAGTCTGCATCCAAAGTAAAACCTAAAGCTATAAGGTATTTCTTCTACCTTCTTAGCATGCTTTCGTTATGTAATGGTCAGCACGCTCGCCGCGTATTCGATGGTCAGCGCTCGCCGCGTATGTAATGGTCAGCACGCTCGCCGCGTATTGCTTATTTTTTATACCCTGCTTCAAAAAATTCCTAATGGCTCTACGAAGCTGGTGATGAAATTTTACAGTAAAAAGTAATTATATTAAACTATCGATATATACCTAGTTTGCATTTTGCTGCTTGCAAAACAGAAACGGGATGTTAGGCTTTTCAAAAATAAAGCTTATTTTAGTAGAATTTAAATTTGTTAATTATGAAAGATTTAATTTTATCAATTGGCAGCATTTGGTATCATTTTTATTTGTTTTTCATAAAAAATCGTTTTTTATGATGCTAGACTATTATTTAAAATTTCCAAAATGAAAGGAACAGTTTTCAGCCCAAAAGAGCTATTAATCTCGAAACATGATTAATGTCGTTTCATTTTCTATTCAAATGTGTTGCCATTCGGAAAATGTAAGATATTTCTCTCTCATATTTAATAGGTCTGTTATTAATTATCAAAATAAACTATTTAAAAGCAATACATGCAGTTTTTAAAAATATCATTTTACATTTTAATTTGAACGATTTAAATAAAAATGTACTTAATGCATGATATATCAAGTTAAGAACATTAAATAGTTTCAGAATTACACTGCATAATTTTTCACTTACTAAGCATACAGAAGACACATAGCGTTCCCGTAGTCTAAATGCAAATCAATTTTATATCCTATAAAATCTTTCGCTATTCCAGTTGGGCCATGTTTATTAATCATCTCTACTGATAAACCATATTCAACATAAAAGAACCTTTTCGAACTTTTGTCAAAACCCGAACCCTTTCAAATTATTTTTGGTTGCAAATCTTACAATAGCTTTCTATCTTTTAAAGGAATTGGTCTACCAGCGGCCGAGCGGTAAAGACGCTGAACACTGGTAGTTCGGTCCGAGGTTCGAATCCCGTGAACGGGCTGGCTGCATGGGCGTTTTCGTGATTTTCCCCATGTGTATACGAGCCAGTTTCCCTTAGAAAGTCCTCCACGAAGGCATCCCTCCCTTTAGGCAGATAGCCTTCGTGTGCTTTGCCATAATTGAATAACCTAACCTAACCTTTTAAAGGAATCATTGTTTCAAGATTTGTCTTGAAAAAATAACAAAAACTTAAAATTTTACATCTCTGATAGACTCTATTTTTCATTAAAAGAATATCTAATCTTAATTTTGATTGTCAACATTTAAAACTGTACATTTGCTTTTAAACAAAATGAAAGCAAAGCCTTTCGAAAAAAAATTCTTATTGAAAGTTCCGATTTTTTTAACATTTTCTTTTTAAGTCCAAAATGGTATGAACATAGAAATATTAAAAATTTCTTTGGCAATTAAAAAAGAAACTTACCATTTAAATTAAATTAGTAAATGACATGTTCAAGGAAACAAAATCTGTTTACGTTGTGCTCAAAATTTCTTGATTACTCTTTTATTTTGTTTTTGATACAGACGAATAAGGAAACTTTAGCTTGCTTTATTGATTGGCAAGAATGCTAGGCTTTATTTGTGTGAGGTAAAACCTGTTAACAATATGCAAAAAATAGCACCTCTCCGAGACGGTATGAATTTCTATACATGAAAAATAGTATCATATTAGTGATAAAAACACAGTAAGATGATTTCTGCTTTAATATTTAAATGTGTAATTTAAGAAATAGCATTTTGCTTAAGGAATTGCTTGTATCATTGAATAAAACCGTTTAGTATATAGAACCTATTAATCGCGAGGAGTTTTGATTTGATTTTATCGGGAGGTGGGCTGATTTGTTGATTTGAGTACATGACAAGCCTGCTTTGCTCTCGTCGGAATTTGAACACGAGATTTTCAAAGCTAGCCGATTTGAAATAACCCATGGACACCCGCCTCTATAGTATTATTATTACAAATCATTTTGATATTGTGTTGCCAGTACTAATTATAATTAGCTCATTATGTTTAACTGTTTACTAATTATGTTTATCTCTTGTTTTTGTTGCACCAAATCATATGTTAAATTTATTTTGTGAACCTCAAATTGTATTCCAACTATTTTGTAATCTACTTATGCCCTACATCAATATTTTTAATAAATACTGGATGCGGGGCGTACTGTGGGATTGCACGATGCACCACAATAGGCGAACTCTAGACCTTTTGGAAAGTTCTAGTCTATTTAAATTCTTATAAAACTTGCAGTCCCTCCTTTTTTTTTTCTTAAAGAGTTAGTATGGGAAGGCATTACCAGTTGACCTATGGTACATCGCTGGTGCCCCCCATACTTTTACCTTTACCTTTACCAGTTACATCAAGAGCGTACGCGTTGGAAAAATTGGTAATTACTTATATTCCCTCCCCTTTAAATTTAAAAGACGACTATGAGAGAGAAATGAAAGCCCATAGTCCAAATGAAGGTGTGAAGCCATCCATTACATTTTGATTTCAAAACCATTTCAGCAGTTTTTAAGCTTTAACACAGGGAGAAAAGAAAAAGCAGTTTTGCTCTTTCCGGGATCTTCTGATTGCTAGCCAGACGTGCTACCAGTTACACCACGTGACAGAAACGATAATTTCTTGTACCCCCTCTTAACTAAAAGTCGAATGAAGAGTGAAGAGAAAGAAATGAAACCCAGTAGGACAAATACAGATGGCCAATCGCATATTAGTTCAGATGTCATTGAAGAGGTTATTAGGTTTTTCGGAAATGTATGTCCTTGTTAAGATTCGAACCCCAGGTCTTCTGATTGCCAGCCGGACGTGCAAACGTTTATAATTTAACAGCATAGACAAAAGAAGACTGCAATTCCTTATAAGGCAAATTAAAAATTATGCAAATATTATTTCTTAGGAAGCTAAAACAAAGTAATCATCATTCGTCAAATATTTACTGTGCAAAACTGTAAGTAAATTTACTTGCTCCATTTCCTATATATTGAAACTTTTAATATTAAAACCAATTATCGTTGTCTAATGTTTCCCACAACCTGTATATTTTGAATCATCCGAAAACGTATGGTATCAAGGACAATTTCAAATCCTTTTCAATAGAAAAATCTTATACAGTCTTAAAACTATTTTATTATATTTCAGTCATGAGTAACGATGCATCTCATTGCTTCGGAAATGCGTTGTTATCTTGCTGTTTATATGTAGTATATATTTCATTGTGTACGTGACATGTGCGTTTTTCACTTCGCATGACCTTGCTTCATTGAATGTTATAGATCTGTCCGTGCACCCATTGTTCGCAGCGGACAAGGAAATGGAAAACAGGGAAAAGTGACTGACATTTATAAATGTCGAAATTTTGACGTCCGTATAGAGAAAGTAGTAAATAAAAAGGACAATGTATTTCTAACTGGAAAATGGTATGATTGATGGCATTAGCAATTTGAAGAAATACTATTTCAGCCGTCATTTGTAGCTGTTGTAAAAATATTGAACCAGATTTTGTAGATAACACCTTTTGGAGATGATATCCCATCATTTTGATGTAAACCCGGAAATATTTTCTATTTATGTATGTAAAAAGGTATCGATGCTGCATAATTTTCCGAAGAAATTTTTTGAGACATAAAATACTTAATATAATCTATAACAGTATTACTTGGATTTTAGAAGACTACTTTTAGAAAATCATATTTCGATTTGTTTTTAGTAATAGAACACAAATGAATCATTTTGACGTATTTTTATTCATCAACCATATGGTTCAGCATTAAATAAAGGAATTTAAAAAAATCTATATTTTTAATAATACTGAAACTTTCGACAGTAATATTTCATACTTGACAAGAAAATTTTTGTTGTTTTTTTCATAATGAACCTTGATATGAGAAGATGTTTCTCTGAGGGAACACTTAATAAAAATTTTAAGATAATCCAAATATCGAAGTAACTTCAAAACCTAGTTATGAGATTGCCTTATTAATTTGTAGATTTTACCACATATATTTTTTCCAGGCTATTTTAAAGCTCTTACTTTTTTCTAGCTATGTTAGAACTTTGTTTCTTTCTGAAAACTTCTCCGTTTATTAAAAACGTGAATGATTTGAAAAGCAGATTACTTTTACACATTAAAAATATAATATAATGTATTATCTTTAAATGTTATAATATACACTTACGCGAAATTTAAACAAATGACTATAAAAGAACTCATGTAACTTGAGTAATTTTGCAGCTAAGAATATAGAATTTGCATAAGATCTTTATTCTAAAGTTCCAAAAAAAATGAAAATGCAAAATTAAGATCTAGGTAATGTGATAAAAAGCGGGTTAGAGAAAAGTTTGTATTCCAAATTTTAAGAGATATTAAGAGATATATCGAAAACATTGATAACATGCGTTGGCATCTCTAATATTCTACATGCATATGGTAAATAGACATACAATTAATATACTGTGCCCTCATCCTTCGTCAAACAACAGTCGATTCATCAACAGTCAGCAGTCATTTTCCGTGCTGTGTATGAATTTATGCAGGAAGTCTTGCGGTAGCAAAGTGTATTTACTATGAATAGTGTCCTGAAGCTGTTTACTATGAAAAGTGATAGATTGAGGTAGCAGTAATGTAAATCGGCATACTAATCCATCCCACAAATGTTCTATCAAATATAAATTTGAATAATACGCAGGTCGTTCCATTCGCTGGATTCTTTGATTCGCTGGATAATTGGTCACTATTCCGCAGCAATGAGCCCAAGTGTTATCGTCCATTAGAGGCAGTTATAACGATTGAATCTTTAAACGCTTTCATATATGGATACGAAGCTTCATCTTTAGATATCTGAATATTAATAGTTGAACTAGAAAAATGTTAGTCAGTGCGGCCATGTAAAATGATGCTCGCCCATACTATATGATTCCACCTTTTTTGTATCGATGCCTATCACGGATGCTTTCAGACTCTCTTGCTCCCTGCCCTCTCCAGATTGTACTATGTCGTGATCACACTTAAAGCAGAAACCAGACTCATTAGTAAACAAAATTTGGCTCCAGTCTGTGGTTTTCTAATGCCGATTATCTCTGCGCCACTGCAACTGACGGCATTTCGCAGTCCAAGTTAGTCAGACGCAAATTAGGGCTTTCCTTGAATACAGCCCTCTTTTATGCAGTCTGCCAGTCGTGGTATATCTGGATAGCCGACTTTCTGTATCTAAAGTGAACTCTTTTGCAATCTGGGCTGATGTCAATTATCTACTTCTTTTAGCAATCGTTGCCAAATAACAGTTCTGAAAGTCTGATGTAGCACGTACTCGAACCTTGATCCACTCCATACATGACTAATGTCTTTTAAATTGTTTGCAGATTCCTAACATGAAGCATTTGCTTTAGGTCAGGAATGACTTTTAGGTCTGCAAGTTATATCTTGACATGCCTTTAGAGATCGGTGTCAGCTTCTGCTTTGCTTCTGTTCTCCCAATCGCACATCATTTCTCATATGTCTTCTCTACGATATGTTACACCTTTCACACTCGAAAATTCGCATACATCACTATAGCGTTGATGAGTCCCGCTGGACTACGTGACAACATTAATCTTATGCTATTAACCTACTATCTTTTATTGGCTTAAAAGAATTACGAAGTAGAACGTTTTTATAGTTCATCATTTTTTCCCGCCAGTGTGGTTAACAGTTAGAGATGGATTATAATTAGTTAAGAAAGCGAAAGTAGTGCAAGGCTGAAATGAACATAGCTGATTCCGTCGAGGAAAACAGTAATAAATCATAAAATACTAAAAGATTACTACAAAAAGATACTAAAAATAATAGTAAAAGATACTAAGATACTAAAATTTTGAAAACGCGGTGAAGAACTGGCTTAGAATTAGTGCTATTAAATGAAAAATGTAAATTTTCGTGAATGTGAAAGGCTTTAACGAAATAGATTTTACCTTTTATGGAAGTTTTAAAGATAATATTTGCAGAACCAAAGTCAAAATTATTTTTAAGTGATTAACTATGATTACCTTTCGAAAATTTGTATATTTCCTTTTTTCGAAAATCGAATTTGTATTCTACGTGTAATATGATTAATACCTTTCCAGAGTAATGAAAGCGCATTTCTAGCAGCATACTAATTTCATCAGATTGCGCTACGTAGATAATAAGAAAAAGAGTTTTTCGCTACAAAAATATATACTATAATGATTAAATAAAAAGAATGTATTTTTATACGTCTTTATGAATTCCAAAATCATTCCAATAGCATTTTATTTTTTTAACCTTTCGAATATGTCATCTCACTTTTCCTGACATGCTCTTTATTAGACATTTTAAAAATTGAAAAAAATGGAAGAATTGTTGTTCTAGGGTCCTGTTTGCATTAAACTTCATGTCATGAATTCGTAACTTTTCTAGAAACGAACATTTTTGGTTAAAGACTTTCTTTTCAATGGCTCGACAACATGGAAAACTTAGATCTTCAAATGAGATTATTTTTAAAATACCTGGCCACTTGCAAGAATTCAATTTTTTCTACTGTAGGCTGATATACTGTAGGCTGTAGGCTGATATCGACTAATAAAGCATTTCCTGTGAAATTTATTTATCTGAGAGACTAATCAACTGTTTTAGATTCGTGACAGAGTTTTTACGAAGAAATCGATGAATGTATGCTGAATCCCAGTCAACGGTAGCAATACGCTCGTGACGTTTCGAGGAAACTTCAAGTGTGGCCAATTGAGATCGCAGTGAAAGATCATCGTTCAGAAACTTTGAAAGCACTGGGGAAAGTTGCTGATGATCCACAACGGATTCTGAGCATCCTTTGTACAGAGAAAGCACATTTTTCATTGCACGAAGCTGTTAATGTCCATCAGTACCAGATAAGAACAAAAAATGCGTACACATTATGAGCAGTATCCTACTTCGCTACTCACAATGCGGTACGATTGCCCAGCACCTGTTGTCACGAGCCCATTTTTGTTTCGAAGAGCCACAAATGGCTGGAACGCATGCTCGTAGACATATATTCAGGGCAGTGCTACCGTAAAACGTTACGTTAAAAATCATTTTTAAGGAAATGAACTCTCATGCAGATTGCTACATTTTAAGCAAGAAATTCCTATAGCAATCCTTATGAAGCACTTTTTCATAGAAACGTTTCGTTCTGCGCAACAGATTAGTCTAACATGCCCATTTGCTCGGCGTTCTCGAACGCCCGAAGTAAAATTAATGTACTTTCATTTCTAAAACTGCCTAGTGTACATTGAGAGACCATGATCCCAAGCATAAATAAAAGATCTTCGAAGACGTTATTTCTATGGTATTCATGGTTGGCGTATTATTGAATGATGTAATCCTATATTTGTAGAACTTAAATTCTTACGACAGGAGATTCATCGAACACTCGGCAATGCAAAACGCTAGTTAGTGAAATAATTGAAAAAGGCATTTAAGCAGGCGTCTTTTAGTTAAATATCATCCGAAGGTTAGAGTGGCAAGTTCAGGTTTAGGTTGAAGTGCAGCGACACCCATTGGTTAACCATTGGCAATGTGGGTATTGTCAAATGCACTACCTATCTTTATTTGAATATTATTTTTTGAAGAATTTTGACGTACTTACAATTTTACATATAGTTAGCATAAAATTGTGACAGGTGGTGCCGTTCGCTCTTATGTTATAGTACGTAATGGCAAATATATAACAATGCTTTTTATATAATAGTAATATGATTCTATACATATAAAATAATACGATATCTATAATCATATGATTCTATACATATGAAATAAAGCGGTATATAATTATATGATTCTATACATATAAAATTATGCAATATATAATAATATAATTCTGTACATATGAAATAATGCGATATATAATCATATGATTCTATACTATTGTTTATTTGCAGTAATAAATACTATTGTTTATTTGCAGAGACCATTTTGTACAATTACATGCAAAGAGTACACACAGAGCACATGCTGATAGCATTTTTGAATGTAATTGCGGACAGTGCTTACTAAATATATGAAGAGAACATTTTGTATGTAAAATATTTCTCAGAAAATTGTTTATCTTTTTTTTTGAGGGGTAGGATGCAAATAGTTGTATGATATTTTCTTGTCTTTTTGTTAGACTGTACTTTCGGCCATTTTGTTCGTTTGTTTCAGACTTTTCGTTAATTTGTTTGCATTAATATTTGATATCAACCGAAAACTCGATGTTATATATTTTTTAATTCCTGCAGAATAATCAGGAAGTCGCTTATGTAATGGTAACTGGAATTAGAAGTAAGTTGTTGGAAAAGAAAATAATTATGGGAGTTAAAATGTGAGAAACAGTTTGGATTCCTATCTGCATACATTTGAATTTTGGCCCACAATTTCAAGACATATATTGTTTGTTAAGTCAATGCATAATCATGAAGAAAGAGCTATCTACCGTGTGTCGATAGCTTACTCCAACTCAGAGAATCCTCTTTCATTGACGTTTAAAAATACTTAATTTAAAACTGCATTGAAAATGCATGCCAGAAATATATTCATGATGTATAATTCCTTCACTTTCGTGGAAACACGCCAGTAATACCGTCACTTTTAAATTATGATTTAAATTAAATTGTTTCTTTCAAAAGATGATGGTTACTTCCATTAAATCTTTGTTATTCAGTTGTATTCAGTATCACAGCTGAAATACCCTGTTTTATCTCAGTAACAAACAATTTTAAGATATTTTAATTCTTCTAACAAGTTTAAAATTCAGACACATAAATACTACTGTTTGTTTGAATGTCAGAAAAAACATATGGCTTAAACTAGGAAACGCATTTTCTCTTACCCAGGTATTATATTAAAATCTGACGAGTTTTCATCTGATCAGCTGAGACATATCTACTATCATTCACACACTAAACAATGATAATCCTCATTCTGTTCTATTATTTATGCAATACTTTCCCTTATAAAATGGAATTCAAAATTTCAGGCCTAGCTTCAATGTTCTTGTACCATTTCAGAACCGTGCATGGCATTTGAATATATGTGTACGGAATGAACATTTATTCCCATATTCATATTTCATTAATTCAATTGCCTCAGTAGCTCTTCTTCCAACTTTTAAAGGAAACTTAATGTTCGTTCTCTGCACCCTTTTATTTTACGTAACAATGTTATTTCACTAGCTAACTGGAATGTTTCCATATTCCCATCATGTTTAGTGGGTTGGGTGGCATTGAAATGCTAGCAGTTTTGAAATGAGGGTTAACCGTTTGGAAGTCGCGGGTTAGTCAACCAATAAACGTTTTTCTTGGTCATAGTAAAATCAGCCCCATTATTTAATTGCCAGACCATGTATACAAATTTTAACTTTTACACCTCTCTGCACGATATTTCAAATTGGAATAAATACATATAAGAAAGGCATTTAGAAATTTTACAGCCAATATACCAGATGATATTAGAAAGTAATCGATGCAACACATTTATGGCATAAAACGTGTGGCAAAATGTTATTAAAAAGGACAGAGGACAGATAGGACAATATTTCAAATGATTGACTTACACTGACGAGCGAAGCACTTTTATATTGCTGATAGATAAAATACTTTAATTCTTCATAGACGAAAACGATACGTACTTACAACACAACGATTTTATTGCTCTTTGGAAACTTCAACAGCGCTTGTAAGCATTAAAAAATTCTTTTTTGCTGATGAAATTATTAAAACTGCCAAACTTAGAGAACTTTGAAATGAAGCTATAAAATGACTTCAGCCGTTGTCTAAAAATTAAATACTGTCATATAACGAATTTTGAAAGTTAGCATATCTGTAAATATAGACTTTGAAACTTTGCATTTCCTATCCCCTTTTCGGATGTTAAAATGTAGCTTTTAGTTACCATATTCCAAAATTTAAATAATATATAACGATTTCGAAACATTTCGTTTGAAGTGAGTTGTATTACGTAATTCACAATTCATACAATGATCTAACAAGTACAGAAGTTAAAAATTAAGCATGAAACTATGCACACCGATTGACTTGCCCCCATTTTTTTGTATTATAAGACAAAATACGTTTTTGCAAAAGTTTACGTAAATTGATTGTTGAACTAATTTTAAGAATCGTGCGAGCTGCATAAAATCTGAAGTACATGTTTTAATAAAGAAACAAGAAACCGAATCCCATTTATGTATATCATTCAAACAGTACCTTATTTACGTTTAAATTTAATAATTGTTGTAAGTACGTAACGATTTGATAATATGATGATTATTTGATATGATGCTATAATATTGGGTAATATGATAGAAGATGATAATTCGTTTACACTAGCACATTTTTTGTTTTATTAACTCAGATATAGTAAACACTTTTTTCTCTGACAATTTTTTCCGGCGGGACCCACTTAAAAATTTCCGAGAATTAAACGAGGACTGGAGGAGTTCTGTCCCACTTTTGATGCAGAGACGGATTCAAAGTTTCTCCAACCCTTCTTCTCCTACCCTGAACCTCTCGAGAGAAGTTTTGGTTCGACTGTATTTTAAATGTTTCGTGTCGCAAAGACACAACACGCCACGTTTGCAAACACCCATGCTTTCTTTAAAATTTAAATCAGGTCCAAGGCTGTTTGCCACCATGCCGAGAGGATAGTCTCATTACTTGGTTGACACTTAAACAGAGATGTCACAGATACGAACGCTTTTGAAAAATATTCTGCCTAATCAGCAAATGCATAATTTTTAAAAATTTAGAGAATTTCTGAACTTAGATTTAAAAACATAATTATTAACTTAATTTATGAGCCTTTTATGAACTAAGAAATATCTCGACCAAATGAAATATTGGCTGTCCATAAAGTATCGTACTCAAAATTATGGTCTTGCAGAGCAGAGAGTAGTCTGCGTGTGCTCTTTCTGTTTGAAAGCCTGGATTTGAATGAAATTCATCTTGAACGTAGATTCGACCAAAAGTCGTTTTCTACAATTGAGTTAATCCAGGCAACAATAGTATAGAAATAGTGTCGGAGACAGTAACACAGGAAAACAACAGCACAAAAAGACAATAGCATAGGAAAACAAAAGTATTAAAATAATAGTATAGGAAAATACGAGTAGAAAATACTTCCTAGATCTTATTGAAAATTAATATGATTTTATGATGGTACGTGTCTTAACTTTATTAAATTTAAATGTAAATAAGGTAATGTTTGAATGATATACGTAAATGTGATTCGGTTTCTTGTTTTTTATTAAAACATGTACTTCAGATTTTATGCAGCTTGTACGATTCTTAAAATTAGTTCAACAATTAATTTACATATACTTTTACAAAAAAGTATTTTGTCTTATAATACAAAAAAAAATGGGTGCAAGTCAATCGGTGTGCATAGTTTCATGCTTAATTCTTAACTTCTGTACTTGTTAGATCATTGTATGAATTGCGAATTATGTAATACAATTCACCTCATACGAAATGTTTCGAAAACAAAAATCAAACATTGCTCCATCTGAGACGCTAAATATGATTTAATTTTTATGCATATACATTTATACTAAAATGTAATGTTTTGTGAATTTTCGAATTACAAATGTTTTTGGAAGCGATATACGTTGTTACTATTTTCGATGCAGTTATTATTATTAAAACAGCAGATCTACACTAAAAAGTTTCGCTGTAAAATTTTCACTATACAATTGAGAGGAACGTTGCAACAGATATTAATTATAAACAACTGAATTATACAGCTCGTTTAAAGTTCGTTTCTGTATAATCAGTTATATAAATAAAAAGGTATATAAATAGACAGCAGGTATAGCAAAGCCACAATGGTTATCTGCTAAGAAGAGGGATGCTTTCGAGGAGGACTTTCGGAGAAAACATTATTCGTATCATGTTACTCATGAGGAAATCCAACCACGTAATCAGCCCGCTCGCCTGGAATCGACCCGTAAACCAAATCGAACAACCAGCATTCAGCGGACTCAACTACTTGGCCACTGGTGGGACATCAACAGCAGAAATGGAGACAATTTCTCTATTGATATAAGATTGCAGCGAGTTTTAATGACATTTCACGAAAATCGTGAAATGTCATTAAAACTCCCTGCATAATCTGATCAAAATCGCTTATTAGCCATCGTATGTAAATTAATAAGACTGATGCTTAATATTTACCACCTACATTTTGAAGAAAGTTTTAGAATAAGAATTTAGAATAAAGTTTGACATTTCAGTTGTTTCTAGTTTTAATACCCTCACATTTTTGCGTTTTTAGAATAATAGATACCCCTTATTATAATTTAATTACTCTTAAAGAAAAAAAACTGTTTGAAAAAAAGAATCATTAAGTCAGAAAAATATATTATAATTAGTACAAAATGAAACTCATATTGGAGAAAATAAAGAGTTCTAGATTACCAAAATGTGTATTTATATTAATATTGATTTCTTCGACTGTAAGACATCGTCGCTTGTAAAAAGCATCCTTTAATTCCAGTTCTGCCAACAACTGAAAAGACTGATTTTAAAAAGATAAAATCAAATACTCGGATATATTAATAAATATTTTTAAGATGGATTTTGATTAACAACAAAAGTATTCCTTTTTAATTAACATTTTAGAAAAAAAATATTATGCTGGAATGATTAGTAATTTGTAAAAATCTACGATTCGAAGATACATCGATTCCAAGGCGCAGTCCACGTTTAGCGATAATCGTTCAAAAGAAATGTGTGTCTTAAATTTGCAGAAATACGGCAACACTAATGCTAATATTAAACTATTGAAAGGTTTATTTTAGCGAACACGATATTTTTATGCTGATTTTTAACGTTTTCCTTCCAGTATCATCATAATGCAAAATGGGTTCAATGCAAATAGCGTACTTTAGAGGAGTGTTCTGGCAACCAGATATTTCAATTGTTTGGCTTAAGATGGCCATGATTTCGGCCTGCATATTTGGTCAATGATTTTTTGCATTTGTTGGCGTGTATGATAACATACCCCATTTTCAAAATTTAGTTGATAAGTGAAGCTTGATTTTCTAGTTGATGGTTTTAATTACCTGAGTTCCTAAAACCCCGCAAACAATGGTAGTTAATAACTGCTTAATTGCAATTTTAATAAAATTTGCATTTAAATTTTTGTCCGCTCATTCATGGTTGGTTAGATATTTTACGTCATAAATAAACTGAAATTCGTCAGAGAAAAGAAATGTTAAGCAATGCAAATATCTAATTATGTTTAACCACGCATAGCAACTGCAGATAAAACTGGTTCTACACAACACGATATTTTGAGTTCTATCAGCATTCTATATTTACTATGACTCGCTATAACTTTGTTACATTTGAATCCCTGAAAAGTGTTATCTTCAGCAACGAATTAATTTGTTATGTTCAGCTAAAAATAAATAACAATTGATCGTTTTAAATCGTCAAATAATTTCGTTCCATTGAACAAGTGAAGATTTTCCAACTACCCTTAACAAATTCACTTGAATCTAGAGCAAATATTAGCAATGTTGCAGTGCCTAGTTTTTATCCGATAACTAGTGCAGTGAACAGGCTTCCTGGAACTGCAATACTAGAAAATTAATTATGCTCTCACCTGAAATTTAATTTAAGTCTACCAGCTGAAGGGCAGATGTATTGATTGTTATAGCACAAGAGCTCACGAGAAGAATGGTATTTAATTCATTAACGTTCCAAACTCTATATTTCATATGAAACTAATATGAATATACAGGGTACCAGATTACAAGGATTAGCCATTCGTCAAAGATATATTTCTGAGAGATATTTCAAAACTGTAGCTTTAGAAACAAAGCAAAAAAATGTTAATAAATGAAAGTACTGAATAAATTTGCCACTAAAATATATATATATTTCCAATTTGTGGAATTTTTTACAAACTCGTTTCCTTTTGACCACAGAAATGAATCTCGAATAAAATTATTTTTCTTGAATTCCTAGGTTTGGCGCATAATATGTCAAAGAAATCCTCAGTATTATTTGAAAGTACAAATTGAAGTCTTTGCATTTATAATTATATCATTATCTGTTCGGATTCTATTCTTTAATCCCTTTGAATGTGGAAAGCGATGCTGGAGCAATTTGTGCACTAAATCAAGAAATGTTTTTCATATCGAAGATTATTTAATGAGAAAAAAAAAGTTAATCATAAAGAAATCTAAAATTTCAGGAAGATCAGATTGACTGTCGCAAAAAAGTAAAATATGTTGTTTTTTGTAAACATATTATTTTCTTTGCACACTGAATTTTCATTATTTGTGGCCGTGTAATCCCTCATCTCAATTTTTTGTCTGTTAAAATGATAATTCAACGCGTAGCTTTATTTAAACACTTTTGGGCAACGTCCTAAGCTTTAGTTTTCATAATAGCTGTATTATTCTACTGAATGAATAAAGCATCATTTTATATATTTTGGGATTTTAATTGCGTAAATTACATGCCTGTATTATATGCTTACGTCTACATTCAGGCAGTCTAAATAATTCTAATCTAATAATCTACATTCAGGCATTCAAAACAGCAATGCGGTATTTCCATTACCTCATGCACTTTGTAAACAAATACTCATTTTTTGCGTAAACATATAACTCACACTATGGTATGACAAATTAACATGCAAGCTATGCAGCGTTCTTATTTCCCTTTTAACACTGAATTCTGTTATATTTATTATCGCTAAAATGTGAAAATTATGCTTTTATGCAATGCACTTCATGTTTCTTTTTTTATCTTTTTGTTTCTAGTTTGTTAAACTTTGATCATGAACTAATTTCAGTGACGGTCTAGCATAATGAGACTGTCATCAAGAGTGATGGCTCGTGATTGCAGCTCTATTGGAAAGTAGTTAACGAGCTTTTCTGATAAGCCAGATTCGCACGTTCCTCGTAAATATAATTTACTCTCCATGCAACCCGTTAGAATTCTAATATTCGACGCACCTAAATATAGGCCTTTTTGGAACTCTCATTTTCAGTGTTTCCAGAAAGAGTTTTTATCTATTGATATTCACAAAGAGCCTTGACTACTGATCGGTTATGTCAATTTCATTACAATTAATGAGATCTGCTAACAGATTTGAGACAAACATCAAACCAAAGTTTTTTCCCAGAAACCTATTTCTATTTGTTATTTAAGATGAAACAATGTTAGGGAGACTATAATAATGTCGAGGAATGGTTTAGGAAGCTTTTCCTTTTCAGTAAATGGAGTAATCAATTTTATTGATGACACATGAATTACTGAACACTACTCTGTGATCTCTTTTTGCATTATTTAGCAGCTCTGAAAGCATTATAATTTAGCTCGTCCAGTTTTACAAGTTTATAAAGATTTAGATACCTTTCTAAATATTTCAGATTTCTTCACCAATGGATTCAAATAAAGTATAACAGCTTACAAATAAAAACAAAAAATAAATAAAAGAAAGTTGTCTTTATTTCAATTTTCACAAAATAAAAAAAAGAACTGACAACTTACGGTTACGACTGGTAGTCAATATTACTGTTTTTAATACCAATGGATTACGTAGTTGCACAGAACTCCAAACAGCTAATATGGCAGACAAAACTGATAGACTTCCCTTGAGAGTCATCTTGGCGAAACTGCCATCTAGAATTCAAATTACACAAAAGAAATTATTTACCAATCAAATGACCAAGCTTCATAAAGCGTCCAGAAACTTTTCTCTCTCGAAAGAGAACATTCTAGCGAACGGTAAGAATGTGGCATTGGTATGGTATAAAATGAACGCAACCTAAACATATCACTATCATGCTCATTCTTTAACCGCCTCTGAAAGAAACAATGTCTTGACATGCTTGCTTGTTTTAAACATGTTCATCATTCCTTATCTTCCAGCGCACTATCTTTCAAAAGAGAAAGACAGAAAGTTTAAATTGTTATATAAAGCTACTAATGAAAGCTATAAATCATTCAAAGTGACTAAGATAAACTTGAAGCCGTTCTCAGAAAATGAAATATAAATTAAATTTTCAGTTATAGTAAAGTTTTCAAAGAGAATGATACATACTTAAACCATTTTTGATTAGATGTTTTTCTTCATTATACTGTTATATAAATACTAAGAACTAAGATATTGTAATATAATGCCTAGACAAAGCCTTGGTTGCTTGTCATGGTTGCTTACTTTATAAAATAGCGTTCACTTTTAACAAACTCCCAACTTCAAAACTTTACCTGATATTAATTTAAATTTCTGGTCAGTTGAAAGCGTAGAATTTAAACAGTCAGCAGGTATTCGAATTCATAGCAAAATTTATTCATTGGATTCAAGGCAAATATTTCGCCTGATCACATTTTTTCAGACCACTAGTGTTCTAGAAAGTATTTCTATAATTTTCATAGCAATAAAACAACATAGATTATAACAATTACCTTCATTACACATAAATCATAATTTTACTTGACACACTTCGTTTTATTCCGTTCAAATTAAATACTGACAGTTTAAAAGATGCAAGCTTTAGAAAAAAATATATTTGCATATAATAGTAAAAATCACTTTGTCTTTAATATTAGAGTACTTTGATATTCGTTTTGAATATCAAAGTACTTATCCGCGCTTACACAATATTTGTCGGAAAATATGCAAATTGAATTTTGAGGGAGCATTTTTAACCGAGAAATTAATTGTCGCACATGTTTTTCTTATTTTAAAAGCTCTTGTTAAGATTAAAGAAATCATTGATATGTGTTTAAGATTGTTAACTCATTTCAAGTAATATTATCGCCTAATTTTATGAATTGTAATTTAACTTAAGTTTTGAGTTACTATTGAAATTTAACCTTATCATTTTAAGTGTTGAGGCTGTGTTATTTTAATCTTATAATTATTACTTAGCATTTTATCATAAAAAAATAAAAACTTAGTTTCGTATTTATTATGTCTGCTATTAAACTCAAAATTAGAGATAAAAAATAATTTTTCGGAGTGTTCATTTCGACAGATTTGTTGTTGGTGAACAATCTTAAACCTTTTCTACATGCTGGTAAAGAAATTCATTATCTTATAAGGTATTTCTTTCGCTTTCTTCGCATGCCTCCGTGGTGTAGTGGTCAGTACAGTCGACGCGTAACAGAGAGGTCCGTGGTTCGATTCCCAGCGAAGGCGTTACTCATTTTTCAGTATACCTGCTTCAAAAATACCTAATGTCTCTACAACCTGATTGTCAAAACGTGAAGTAAAATTAACGCGACAGCAATATAACAACTAGACCTAACAATACTCTCCGTAAGATGCTAAAACGCTCGTAATGTTTATAAGCAAATTAAAATAGCAAAGTTATACAAATTTTCAATTGAGAAAGGCGTATGACACGAGTAATTGTATAATAAACAGATACCAGTCGCGATGAGAAAATTCATGATCCTACATTTCTGAAAAAACAAGAAACATTAAATTTTATTTCGCGTATTTTGCTTCTCATTGCTTAAAAGCGTTAATGTTTTATTTTTTCTTATTATTACTGATAAAAAAGAAGTCTGTCGAGATTTCGCCATTTTTTAAAATTTATGTCACATTTGAAGATTTTAACTTTGTTTTCCCTATTGTTCGTTCTCGATCATTTTTATTCATTTAATTACCCGAACCGAGAAAATATTCGCTTAATTTCACTTCCCTTCGAGTTTGTTTTCGATAAAGTTTCATTAGACACTAATTAATCATCTGCGACTTGAGATGCGAAAATTAATTCAAATAAAAACAAAGAGCAATCCGGCAGAATATCGTCAGACAAAATATTTATGTTCTTTTACCGGATATGAAATGTTAGGAGCGGTGGTAATATGAAAATGCACTAAACTTGCGTAGTACGACAGATATGCGAATTATTATAAAAAATAATGCATTCCCTTTGCAAAATAACGTATTTGGGTTTGAAGAGCGTAGCGTACAAACCCTTGTGGGTATATTGAGGGACCATCGAATGTTGAAGCAGTAGCATTCATAGCAATCAACCACTAATTGCCTCTAGAATTATATCTGAAAGTCCGGATTCTTAAAATAAAACCGTTGCGTAAAACTTCCGTATTTTAAAATAAAGTGGCTGCCCAATATGCACCAAGGCAAGAATCCTTAAATATTCTTCAGCATAGTGGTGCTTGTATACTTATAACAATTTATGTAGCTTATAATCAGGCACCTGTTCTTTCATTATTGAAATACACCTGTTAATTTAATGCTTTAATTTGCTTATCTGGCTAATTTAACAGAGATAATGAGGAAAAACTGCCTCTTTATAGAAAAGTATATTGTCCGCGAAATGGTGTAGATTACTCAATAGATTTTGCTTTGCATATTCGTTCCTCTTAATGCAGAAACAGGCTAATTTGCAGTGCCATCACTGTTGTACAACTTAGTCGATATTTTCGTTTTACACAGCTGTTATGTAGCGCTCGTTTTGCATAATGATGAAATTATTTAAAAGAAAATAGAGTAATGTTGCAAGTTGTGCATCTCAGATTAAGATACAAGTATTGCAACAATTATTTTGAGGTTAATACGCTTATATTAGATTAACAAATGAGGTGCTAAATTCCACATACAGATTCAAAACAGTTAAGTAAGCTTGTTCCTTATATACTTATTTTCTTAGCTACTAATATATATAGATCACACGTTCTTGCATTTTAATTAAATGCCTCATACTTTCGTAGAAGTTTAGCTTAAGAAGATATTTTGGAAACATTTTATTTCAAAGGTTTCTAGAACACTCCAGGACAAAGAAGACAAGTACCCTTTATTATATTTCTGATTTATGAATTTCATTATAAAAATATAAACAGAAGTATTCCACACTTTAGGAATGCCAGTAATAAATAAGAAGACCGGAAACTTTTAATTCCATGCATGCCTATGAAGATATTCAGCAAACAATTTATAAAGCCAGAGACACAGACACGCAGAGAAACAAGCTAACAATAGCTATACGCCATTCATATGCACTGCTGGCCATCCAAATTAATCACCAGTAAGAATTCCATAATTTTAGAATTCGTACCATGCGTAAACCTTGGTAGGAAAAGGACGTGGGTAGTATTATAGTGTATATGTAAATCATGTAAGCTAGTAATACACCTAGAAGCTCTATAAAAAGGGAGAACAATAAGGGGTTTTAAGTGCTGAAATTGAGAGTTTTCTTGCTGTATGTTTTCAAAGCTGTCTTCCACATGCTTTGCCTAGAAAATTAGCAGTTATTCGAGAAGGTTAGAAAATTTAACACAGAAAAACAATGTAAATAGCGGATTATTATCACAAAATATCAATGGGTATATTGAACAAAATGTGTCCACAGTTATGCTATTATGAAATCAGTGGATTCAGAACAGACGGGCTGACAACAGGAATGTTTGCAACAGCTTCGCCACATCACCAAACAAGAGAACAGGTATGCTGTACACATAGCAATTACGGATGAGCAGCAATATCAGATACTCTAGGGCAAGATTGTGGGTCTGTTGTAGAACAATAAGTGTCAACACATGGAGTAGAAGCGATGTTGCAGGGAAGATTAAACCTTTGGCTAGGAATTTATTACTGAACCTACCGTTGAATTATGCGGTTGCATTGGTGCGCTGAACGCCAGAATGGCAGTGCAGCAATATTTCCAGTGCAGCAAATATTTCAGGAACCCTTTAAAGTTTTTTTATCCGATTTAAAAGTTCTAAGATTTGAATCTATTATGAATTTTTTATTAGCAAATAATATCATTTGATTGATAATACACATAAATTTTACGGTCTAACTAAGTGTTTAAGTTTTATCTTTAAATTTTGAAACATTAACCTTCTCTAAACCCATTTTGATTTTTAAAACATTTACTTTGAAACCATACAATAAAATTTTGTAATAACTATTTTGAATTAACTACCTTATTAATTTAAACAGTACGTATAACATAACGTAAACATATTAAACATAACGTATCTTTTTAGTTTAAATATCTTCAAATTCAGAAACATAACATAAGTTTCTACACAATAAAGATTTTACATTTATCAGCTTATAAATCCAGGATTTCTTTATATCAGTGTTTTACAAATACTTTTTTAATTCTAATTTTATTAAGCACATCTCCAATTTTAACGCTTGTTTTCAAAACACCATACGGTTGGCTTGCTACCAAAACTGTAAGATTTCAGGTTCAAGATATTTTTAAAAGTTCCATTTCCTTCATACCTTATTTTCCATTCATACGTCGTTAAAAAGTAATTCTATGTATAGATGTAAAAACATTGCAAAACAAAATAAATTTTATACATTATGGTAAACGAAGATGGGAGTGAGAGGGAGGAATATTCAGGTAAAACTCAATTTGTTGGGAAGCCAACATCTGCCTAATATTTTCTAATTTTAGATCTGCACTGTCAGACCAACTTACGTGCGGCGTTCAACTAAAGCAAGGAAACAGATGTTTTTATAACCACTTTTTTGTTTCTAACTTTGCCCTCTTTCTGTTATTTTTAATGTCCTTTTTTTCTTAAAAATTAAGTTACCCCAGCATATGAAAAACAGGAACAAGCGGTTGTTTTAATGTTAGATACACGCAAGATGAAAGTTTTTTCTTCCGTTTTTCTTTCCTGAACGCATCGAAGATTTGACAATTTCTTCTTGCCATGCAATGTTTTGAGCAAGAGCTCCATGTGATGATTAATCGACGCCGTTCAAAACATCTGTAAGGAGTTTATGCGAGCTAAAGAGCTTTTGTGGTAACCGGAGAATATTCTGTTCGATTTCGTAAGATTATACATTACAGGATATTGATGAAAAACGCAAACTTAATTTTAAAGCAGTCGGATTAAAAGCAATCCGATTTCTCGATATTTATTATTTATTTCCACCATAAACTGCAAATAGCGCTTAAAAATTTGGCAAATCAGATGTATTTTTTAACTTTTTTTTAAAAAAAGATAGAGGTTATTCCATATTATCTAGTATTATTTTTGATTTTCAAAGTCTGCTAATGTTTTTTCCAGTGGCCGACTCTAGCCGCTTATAGGAGTTGGCGATCACTAATGCCGTAAGCGACGATCTCTCTATTATGGAGGCACCTAACTGAGAGCCGCCATTACCTCCTATGAAGGGACGGATAAATTATGTCCCTGCTTTCTGCGGTATTAGAACCCGGGTCCTTCGGTACGGCAGTCAGAGTGACTAACCACTTTCCCGTCTGGGCGATTTGCTAAAATTTTTAAAGGCTGAAAATGAACTATGAAATATTTTAAAAATTACTCTTCAAAAGTAAATGACATTTTGACTACTTATATGTGGTTTTGCGACCATTATGTGGCAATTTCAATTTGACTTTTAATATATTTGGTGTGTTAAGGAATACTGTGCAGACGAAGAAATTTTTTTCAAAATCAAATTCAAATTCAAATTCAGATTTTAAAATCGATGCATATATATCTAGTTTCCGAAAAAACTTTTACTTACATTACTTATATCGCCGTTCCAAATAATTTTTGAGTAGATTACATAATTAACCTTGTTAGCTTACAATTCAATTGTTTTGATTAGTGCTATTTTTATTATAAGGCATTTTATATTAATTAACCAATTAGTATGAATTAAACTTTTATTATAACTTCTCCTTTCAATAGTCCTCACCAGAATGCAAATTCTTTGTTTGGGTATTTATTCTGATAGTTTGAATGTGTAGGTTAGAGCTTCTGTCAGTCTTTCTTGTCAGTATCGTCAGTTCTGCTTATTTCTGGCTTCAGCATCTTCCTAGCCGAAGTTTACATATTCGCCGTTAACTAACGGATAACTTAAGTAGTTTATTTTGTGTTAACTCACAAGGTAACGTAGTCTGAGACTACGTTACTTTGTGAGGTGTACATTATTTTTGCCAATAGTTATGTTTGAAGATGCAAGCGCAGTTACAAAACGTAGACATTTTGCTACACATTTTAGAAAGCCACTAATTCCGGACCTTGACTGCCCCAGCGACCTCTCGCCTGCAGTGGCAAGACTTCGTACACGCCATTTTAAAGCTATGAAGATACCTCCAGGAGATAACTCAAGATCAACCAAATACGCATAAACTGCCCACAAATCCAGTTAACACTAGAGTATATCTTCAACTGCCAGGCGATCATTGCTGCTCTTTAGCAACTTGGCTCACTACCACAAGATACCCTTTATACTCCTCAGGCTCCAGTTCTCATGCAGACTTTTGGCTCCATTTAGCACCTTTTCCATGGACAACACAGCAACAACAGTAGTTATGTTGTTAGTCTTTCTCTAATTACTTGCTACTCTCGCGTTTCCTTGACAGGATGTAAATAAATGAAGACGAGCGAGAGTGCATTTAACCTGAAGTAGCGAATAGGTTAGTCAGAGCGGGTTTAGCGATCGAATGCTACCAGTTGTTTAAATTCTGAATTTTGGCTTCTCATTCTTACCGCCGAAGTTTAATATCACACCTGTGTAGGTTTCTGAGTCAACCTGAGTCTTGAGCTACTAGCTTATCTTTAAATTTACTTTAGTTTACCTTTATCTTTAGTTTTATCGTCACAATTGGATGGTGGATTTGTAAGCACAAAGACTGTGTCGTCTGTAAATAACTGAGTTCAATAAAAGGTTTTTTACACCCTTCATGCTGTATTCGTCTTTACGATAAGTCACTAACAGACTTTCAAGTGGTCTAGTAGCAGTTAATGCTAGCCAAGAGAACTAGAACTTACAATCTACATTTGAATGTATTTTATATTAACCATCTTCGGATAGCTTATGTAGTTTGTTTTGTATTTAGCCTCAGATTACGTTACATACATTTGAATTTATTTTATATTAATTTAAACACCCTGAAGTACCAGAGGTTCGTCTGTCGTACACGCAGGCCTCTCTTTTTATTTAAAAGCTCAAAAAGAGTACATTTAAGAAAAAAAGATTACCTTAATCTTCTTAAAGCTTGTTATTTGCTTCAGACTAAAACGATAATTCGCTGCACGTCTATTAGGGTCTTCAGGACATTTACGCAAGCCTCTAGATACAGCATAATCTTTCATACAAATACTCATATATTTCTGTCAAGTATTTGCATACAAGTTCCACAGACTTTGGCAAGCACGTAGTCTTACTTTTGACAATCTAATGTGCTATTACACAATTTACTTTCAAAATGCATTAGTCTACTTCTCTGCTTAGATTTTCCTAGTTTCGTTGTAGCAAATTCTGATTTTCACAAAGCGAAATTACTTCACATTCGTGAAAAATGTATAATTCATATAAATTCAAAAGAAATATATTAAAGCGTCAGCAAGTTTTAATTTCATATTATAGCCACTTGATGAACTTAATTCTCATCAGAGGTTAGCCAGTAACAGGTTTTTGTTCACTGTTTTCCCAATATATACCAAAAGGTAAAATCTAAAAGACTGAAAACCCAAAAGCAAAATCAACAACGTATTAATGACGTTTTGGTAAATAAAACAATCTTTTCATGAATAACTTTCCTGAGTGGTGTAAAATGTTTTCAGCAGGCGTTCATAAATCGGAATTAAAGGGGGATCCTACGAATGATAATTGTTTTCAGAAAATCTGTTAAATCCATCCTCGCATACTAAATATAAATATAAACACATAATAGCATTTATAAGTATGTAATATGTTTTACAGTGTATGTACGTATGCATTTTATTTAAAGTAATCAGAGATCTTTTAAATGCCTGTGAGGTACGTTATCATATTTGATAAGTAGTATAAGAGGTTGTAGAGACGTCAGGTATTTTTTGAAGCAAAGGATAAAAAATCAGCAATGCCCTCGCCGGGATTTTAACCACGTACCTCTCGAATACGCGCCGAGCGTGCTGACTACTACACCACGAAGGTATGTGAAGAAGGCGGGAGAAATACCTTATATACACCCCCTTTTAGGTGACTTGGGATTAGGGGACCCAATAGCCAAATCCTGGTGGTGAAAAATCATCATCCACCACCTTTTTAGTTCTGGCGCCATTGTAGACACATTAGGTTATTTCGAAGCAGGAGATGTGAGAAAAGAGCAATACCTTCGCCGTCTTTCGTGCCACGGAGGTCTCGAATACGCGCCGAGCGTGCTGACCACTACACCACAAAGGCATGCGAAGAAGGCGGGAGAAATACCTTATAAGGTGACGTAGGTTTATCGTTACATTGAATGAAACATGCACAACATTCAATAACAAGCAAGTTTCTTTTCTCGGGATTATTCACTGCACCATAGTAGTAAACCATACATGATGACAATGCTTATAATTATCAGTGCGATAAAATGTAATCTACATGAATTATATGTATGATAAATTACATTGTTTAGGTTATATTTTCTCCCTCCTTTCCAGATGCCTTTGTGGTATAATTGGAAGCATACTGGACGCGCATTCGAGAGGTTCAGTGTTTAAACCCCGGCGAGGGCAATGTACATTTTTCCCGTCTCCTGCTTCAAAACAACCTAATGACTTTACAAAGTATATTATTAAAAAATTAAACAAAAAAGTAAATTATTAATAATTATACTTACACTTCACTGTTTTTATACCGCTGAGTTTTTTAAGTAAAACATAATTTTACACAAATAAAAATTAAAAATAATATGTCTTGAAAAATGATTTCTGCGAACTAACAGTTTGCCAAAGGGGCGCAGCGCATGATAAATGCCGTCGTAGCGCAACGTTACATAGCATGTCTCAAAATTGGCAAGATTAAGCTTTCTAAAGCCAACAGAAAATCTTCTTCTTTCTTTCTACTCGAAGTTTACTGATGTCCTATTCCTTATTAATAGGCACCTAACCTAAGAATTATTACTTGAAGAATTTGATAAGCATCAGCTGAAATACAGGTAACTTCCTTTATCGGTAGTTCTTGTATTTCATTTTCTATACAATATTTATACCACTTGTCTTCTAAGTCCTCGGAAAACGTCCCTTTGCTACAAGCTATCATTCAGGTACCTCTTTTGCCGTCGTAATTGGTGGTGGGTGTGTCAGCCGTCGTACATTTTCCTATATTAGAGAAGTAAAGTAAAGTAATGTGTTTCATCCCCATAGCTGAGCTATAAAAAGAATCGTAGTCTTCTCCGAACAATTTTATGACCATTAAGGGGAAGGCAAAAGATCGAAACAGCCCATTCTTAAAGATCGAAGAATATGGAAGTGAACCATGATTTTTTTCGACATTTTATTTGAAGGAATTATTTTGAGAAATGGTAGTTAGATAATGACCCTTTTATAAATTTTTCTGACATCAATTTTTAACGTCTGTGACATTTACTGAAAATTAATATTTAAGACCCAACTACGTTTAGCTGCATTTATTTAAATTCTATGTAGCTGGCGTTAAATATTTAAAGCTTTCAAATTTATCAACCGAGGAAAGTTCATGGCTCTAACAAAGAATATAAGGAATAGTACAGAACGAATAACTTCATTCTAGGTGTAAATTATAGCCCTCTCTTTAACTAATTTTATGTTTCTCCAAAAGCTAGCTTTTCAGCGTTTCATCCGAATTATCCTCAAGATTGAAACTCGTATCTGATTTTCAAAAATGCATAGAAGTATGAAACTATTAAGAAGTCAAATACATTTAAAATGTCAAACTATGCTAAACATATAACATATTGTAAAGCTCAATGTCTTATTACTAACTGGTGTATGATGGAGACATTTTGTATATTTATTTCGATATTCTTGATAATATATTTGCCTTAGTATTGCGATCGTCAAACGTAATCAAAAAATCAAAACCTTACCTCTACCGTTCTTCTAAATGTAAGGCCGAAGTATTGTAGCTTTCAGTTTGAAGAAATAGAGACATCAAACCGGATCAAATAAACAGACACATTCTTCACTACAAAATAGTTCTAACCCTCTGATATTTCGTTGTTCTGCTAGTTTGAAAGCATAATTTTATGCACTATCACTAGCATAACAACGAAGTCCCAGTATGGAAAGCATGCGAACGGAATTTTAAACGACGATCCAGAGTTGCAGAAATTCAAGAAGAAAAATAAATAAAATGAGGATCAGGCCTCGTGAATAAAATGAAATCTTGCCTGTGAGAACTAGAATGTTTCCTCACAGAGAACTGAAGTTCTCTAAACAGCTAGGATTGAAAGCGGCAAACAGGTGATATATGCATCATATTCTGGACCTGAAAGAAAACTGAAAACGTCCTCCGACCAATCAGGTATGTGAAACTCAGTAGTGCGGAAGACTTTTATTTACACTTACTATATACAGTATTCGAATCGCTTTTTCTTGGCCGCTGCCAAAACACAACAGTTCAGATTCTTTTAGTTCTTCTCTAAACGTATCTGTTAAAGATGGAAAATACGCAGATTTTAGCACTAAGAGTAAAACATGATTATGACGAAGCAAACGATAATGCCATGTGACAATACGGAAGTAACTAATCAAATTCAGGACACTTTTTTTTGCCAGAAATTGAACAAAAAATTATTAATGAAGCATAAAATAAGGGATGGATTTTTAATGTTTCCTAAAATATTCCTGAAGAAATGTGGTTATGAAATATGTGAAATAAAGGAAAAATATTAATATGCGATTTGCTTTCTTAAAATTCATTAAACGAAATAAACGTTATAAATTCTCATCACTGTGCTTTATATATAAAATAGATCTCATTTGCGCACGTAAATGGGTTCTTAATACTGACGTCAATGAGGAATGTCGTTATGATTCGTTGAATATTTGCACGCTTATTTTAGTACCTCACAATTCAGCGAAATTTAGGGCCAGTTCCGAATAATTAGTTCCAAATAATTAATTGCAATTTAATCTGAATTCGAATCTAATTAAAAGAGTTTCAAATGAATTCTAGTGAAGCTCCTTACTAGAAGACATGGTACCTGAAACTCACTTTGCTCAATCAAAGTAAAATATAATCTTATCATATGCAAAATCTTTAGGCATATATAAATATTAAGTAGAAACTACTGTAGAAACCTCTTAAGCTTTCAAATTGAGTTGTCAGGCTAAATTTGATTTTTAGCCTGACTTGGCTCGATTATTGAAACTAATCTGATTTATACATCCAAAGTATTCAGATTAAATGTCTTGAGATTTTGCTTAAAATTTACTCTATATTCATCTGACTAATAGTTTTCTGCAATTCATTTTAATATCAGATGACTCGAATTTCTAGCTTTGAGGAGAAATAAATCAGAAAATGAAGAAATGAGAAGATTGTGTAATTCATAATTGAATTACCCTGAATTGGAATCTCAAACTCCTCTGTTATTTTCTCATTTAATATCTCAATCATTACTGGTTTGAAACTTTATAGGGATTTCATACTCGTATGCACATTATGCAAGGCTACGTTTAAATAGTTATGACAGACTTGAACTCCAGAATTTGAATATTAACGGCCTCATTTAATTTTTTCCTTTGTAACGAAAGCAGTAGGTTATATTTCGGTAACAAAAAGTAACTTATACGCTGCACATAAAGCAAATACAGGCGTCAACTCAGGAGGTAATTTGAATACAGAAAGGGACTTGGAAAACAGCAAAAATAAACGTTTGAACGATGAACAAACAGTGAGCATTTTTGTTCAGTGGATAGATCTTTATCGATGAGTTTTATTACGTATTACACACAACGAAATGACCACCAGAAAAATTTTATACCACTTCTTCATTTGATAAAGAATAATGAGGAAAGGGGAAGTGTGAAAAATTGAGTCTTACATATTTAATATTGCTTTTAACATCATATTATATAGTCAGCCTTTCAGCTACAGTTACATGAAATAGAATCACGAAAGAAATCTTCCACTTACGACTGCTTTATGTTCTTATAGGCTACGAGAAACCAAACCAGACAGCAGAAGCCATTGCTCATCTAATATGTACATAAGAGCAAGGAGAAACAAATAATTACAACTCTATAAAGGTGAACTGTTCTGTTTCCTCTGGTGTCATTAGGTTTTGTCTTAAGACTTTCCACTGGTATCATAAAAGAACCGGACTACTGGGATAAAGTACATTTTTCTAAGTAAACAGATTCAATTTCATTAATGATTGTAGAGTTCAAATATTACCTCGAGAGATACAAACACAGCATCACTTCGTAAATACCACTGAAATATTTCAATACGTTTACCATACTCGTCCAAAACAGCAAAATGAAGAATTGACTTATTGTAAGCCGATACTTTAAAGAATGAACCATAATGTAAAGAGATAATGCAGGGATTAACAATGTTTCGTAGATACGGAATCGTAATGGATTGAATAAAAACAGAACCAATAATAGCTTGATGAAATTTATTTTTCGAAAGAAAAAATTCACAGTTCTGAAATTTTTCAAGCAACAGTATGCTCTCCTCAGTCTGACAGAGCACTATTTGTAGTTAGCACTTTAGACTACTAAGTTAAATACATAGCACAATTCTAAAAGCCTCAAATGCGTAAGCTCGCTTAGTGGTCTCTCAATTCTCTCAAAACTTTTCAATTACTCAATACTGAGCTAAACTCTGAACTCAGCTCTAAACTGAACTGTAAATTGATGCCCTCTCCGATCTTATATAGTAGCTTTCTCCCTCCGTCCTGAAAATTCCAGTACTTTTGATTTCTCGAAATTGCTGGATAGCATACATAGTTACAATCATACAGGGCTGGACACAGTTACAGATAAATAATAATCGAACCAATTACAGTTACACAGAGATAGCATGAAAATGTCGCCAAATGGTCGTCAATCTTGACGATTTTGTTATTTCTCGCCACATTTCGCAGTAGTCTGCAAAACCATCGGTAGCTTAGCATTAGCTCGCCAATTTGTGAGACAGCCATTTACCTTAATGTCAAGTGGACTTACGCTTGCAACCTTATTTTTCAGGCGACGCTTCGCATCCTGAGGCTTTTAATGTTACATTATACATGCGATGCTACAGTTTACATATATTTCTTTAAAAGTATTCACATATATGCAAAATTCATAACAATAAGAAACAATAACCGGAGTTCATTAGGCCCCAGGTTTATTTCCTATGGATGACAATGTGACATCCAGTCGCACTGCAGTTACTGATATGCTGTTATAAAGTAAGGGTGTAGAGACATTAGATATTTTTTTGAAAGCAGGAGTGATGAAAAATAAGCAACGCCTTCGCCGGGAATCAAGCCACGGACCTCTCGGTTATGCGTCGAGCGTGCTGACCACTTCACCACGAAGGCATGCGAAGAAGGAGGGAGAAATACCTTATATTCTCCCTCTTTTAAAGGGCGACTGGGGTTTTGGGGACCCAATCGCCAAATCTCGGTGATGGAGAATCATCATCCACCACCTTAAAAGCAGGACAGACGTGAAAAGTGAGCAACGCCTTTGCCGGGAATCGAACCGCGGACCTCTCGGTTACGCATCCAGCGTGCTGACCACTACACCACGAAGGCATGCGAATAAGGCGGGAGAAACACCTTATAAGGGCAATGTCACTCACTTTCTACCGTTCCCGCAGTCCAAATTACAATAAACATATCTGCAATGTCCCTGGCAGACGTCTTATGACATACGGCCCCCTTCAACAACTGTTCAGCGTATGAATGAGTAGCTGGTAAAAGAATAGATATTATGCAAAGGTCGATTTATCGAAGGTAAGTTTTATTCGATATGCAGGCCACATTTGCATCGCGGAGTTTTCATGCCTGTTTGCTGAAGATCGTTGCCTCCAGTTATTTCATCTCTGAAAATGATTTGTCCATTAATATTTTTGTAGCCATTATGCTGTTGTTGTTGCCATTATGCTGTTTTCTTCCCGCTTCCAAATTAATTAAGTTAATTAATTTTGATTTACTTACAGCAACATCAGTCAGTCCATCAAGCAAGCGACTCCAGGACAAAACAATTAAAAAATTACTAATTGTTATGTTTTGCTCAACAAGGCAGTTAGAATGGGATCTGGATGTAGAAACGTAGAGATACGCATCAAATGGGACTGTGCTATATACATCGCTTATTATGACGCTTGTGTTTGAAATACCTCTTTACCAGAATCAAACCCAGTTAAAAATTCCGAAATATTAACATAACAATGATTTAAAATTAAGCAAATTATTATAAAATTATCTTTTACTCTAATGTATGATCTAATACTTTAACTATTATTGTTAATATTTCTACTGCTGCAGAAGCTCATACATACATTTCAGCTTTCTGTATTTTTAACAAACCTAACTGAATACAACATTATTATTATAATGAAATAATTAAACTATACAATTCTGATATTTTACGCGTTATATAAAAACTGGGTAGTATAAAAATATTTACATTACGCTATTCTTTATGTAAAATTAAATTCGCAAATAATTTTGATTTTAAAATATTAGTCAATCGCATTTTATAATGCGCTGTTATAGCCAGAAAAAACCGATAGGTTGTTAGCAGCAAGAGAAAAGTGTGAAGATGTTCTGCTGGTATGTTTGCTGAAAACTACATAGCCTTTCTAAGTCTCTATTCATGTTTCTATTTTTTACTGATTGTTGATTTCTGACTTCATACGACATTTCTGGTTATGACATTTCAATATCAGAAGAAATTTTTGTTTTCCCTTGACTTAGAAATGTGAACAGATATAAAGTTTCAGACAATGGCTTTGTCGGAAAAAGATGAGGAATATTTAGAAATATATCCATTAAACTCGAACTTGTTTATTTTATCTAAAATGAAAGCTGAAACTATAATTAAACAGCTTATTGTTTATCCGAAGCGATATTTAACTCCATAGTTTGGTCCAAGATTGCATACAGATGTATATTTAATATATTTCATTTTAATATTTTAGAGAGATTGCTTTTTATCAGAAAGAAAGAACTGAGTTAATTTCAAATATTGAAATAGTGTTATGACTTATTTTCGCAATTCAAAAGTATTACATCGAAAAAAAAGTTCCATCAAAGCTAAATTGCTTTATATTTTCTTTATTAAAAATAGGAATGAGATCAAATGAGCCACTAAAAGTTATTTTAATATTTGTTCGAAAAACCTCAAAGAATTAGTAAACATGATTTTTAAAAACAAATTTCTGTCTTCACCGGAATTTTTTTTTTAAATTTTACTTTGTATCCTTTAGCTTTTAGCCCATTGGGATGTTAGCCCAGAAGGGCTATTAGACTAGAAACGGCATTTTGCATCGAACCACTATAAATGGCTGTATAACTTTTCAAATTGTTGCCACCAAATACTATCACCCTGTATTATATATATATAAGGAAATTGAATATTGAAGAATCCGCATGATTGCATGTATGTTTTTCACATTGTGAAAAAACAATGATACCTAGAGCCACCAAATTTTGAGTCACGTAGGCCTCCACGCGAATGTGAGCACCTGAAAGCCCGAACCCCGAATTTCGAATTTGCATTATTATCTATTTCATATTTTTTTAATTTAACGAATTTTTGATTAAGATACTCAACGAACTCAATACGCGGAATAAAACATTTTTATCTTCAGCGCGCAAGACTGGAAATTCTAAAGATTGGACCTAATAGAAATTCTAAAGATATGCTGTTTTTAAATATTTTTAACCAAAATGCCCTCCAAACGCATGTTTGTATAAATGAAGAAAAACACCCTTTTGGGCGTATTATAAAATCTGAAAGATTTCAGATTTTTTTAAAGTTAAAATTTAAAGGCATTGTATTAATAACTATACATTTGCGCATCAGAATTTTCGATTTTAAGAATAATTCCTTAACTTGAAATAGCTATATCCATATTTATTCTATTGCGTTAAAACAAGAGTTTAGTATTATGGATTACGTAAGCAAGATAATGATCCAATCATAAGTTCTGTGATATTCTGTGTGCACAGAAGTTACACGCATATTGTAACAAATGACATATAATTATATTTCTTGTACTCAATGTGAAATATTTTATAAGCCGATAGAATTGCTTTGCAGATATTGCGTTGTGCTTATTTCATGTCTTTAGCTAAATATCGAGACATTTTTAAAGTTCTGAGGAACAAATTAACAACTGACTACACTGGTGTGCAAAAATTAAGGACGAAGTCGAAAAATTAGCATATCAGCTGAACGAAGAGGCAGAGCGGACAGAAAGACCAATCAGGAGATTAAGTAAGGTGATGTACGGTAGCACATGCGCAGATATGCAGGTAGACGTAATGGGGGAGTGTCTGAGTAGTATAAAGCATGTTGTCGGTGTAAGATCAGTATTTCTGGCAAAGAGATTGCACGCCGTATAGCAGTTAAAATCACACCCAGTTGCTGCCTCAGCGAGAAATGGCGAATAATCAATCTGTTAGACGACAACTGGATGCTTTTACCCGAGGTCGAATCATTGGGAAGTTGGAGGAAGGCCGCAGTGTGACAAGTGTGGCTGCAGAGTTCGGAATTGCTCACAGCATCGTTTCACGACTTTGGAGACAATTTCAAACTACAGGAACAGCTATTCGGGGGTTTAGTAGTGGTCGTTCACGAGGAACCACACCCGCAGATGACCGGTATATTGCCTTACAGGCCAGAAGAAACAGGTGGCAGACAGCGGGAGAAATCGCTAGACACACGACACAGGCGACTGGACGACCGATATCGCGTTTTACCGTGGCCAGAAGACTGCACGGTGGTGGTCTGTTTGCACGACGCCCTGTACGATGCCCTAACGCCTGCCCATCGGAGAAGGCGTTTTCTGTGGTGCCGGGAACACCGGAATTGGAGGGACAATGAATGGGGACGAGTACTCTTTACAGATGAGAGCAGATTTAGTCTGAGTTGCGATTCTAGACACATACACATCTGGACAGAGCGGGGAACACGCAATAACCCCTTCAACATCATCAAAAGGGACTGTTTTGGAGGTCGCGGAGTTCTCGTTCGAGCAGACATAATGCTTGGTAGCCGGACCGACCTTCATATCTCCCAAGGAGGTTCGTCACCTGGGACTGCTATTGTAACGAGGTTCTTCTTCCTTACATGCGTCTTTTCACAAGGGCTATGGGTCCTCAGTTCCTCTTCATGGACGACAACGCTCCACCTCATCGCACAGTTACTGTCGAAGAGCTGTTGGAGAGTGAAGATATTGAACACATGGATTGGTCGGCAAGGTCTCTGGATCTAAATCCCGTCAAGCATGTACGGAACTTACTAGGGAGACCCGTGGCAGCACGTAACTTATCGCCAGTAACGATTCCGAAACTGCGATTGGTGCTACAAGAGGAACGAGCAGCAGTGTCTCAACAGCTCATTAACAACCACATATCCAGCATGCACAAATGATGTGAAACCTGCCTAGCAGTCAGGGGAGATCATATCCCCTATTAAAGACCGGATGTTTCTTGCTGGACACCCATCACAGGGATGTTTCGGCCTTCAGTCGCATTGCGCTCCATGCTACTTTTTCAATAAAGCTTCTTTTTATCCCTCTGATTTCTCTTTTAGTAAGTGTTGTTTACATTACTCATGTCCTTACGTATTGGGGATCTTACGGTATTAAATGTGTTGATTTGGAAAGCTTTTGTACAAAGTTATATTGAAAAAACCGTCTCGTCCTTAATTTTTGCACACCAGTGTATATCATTGCCTCTTATATATAAAACTATCAAATTTAATTTTTTAATTTTGAAGCCATAAAATATTATGTAAAATAAGTTAATTATGTTAATTTGCAATGGTTTCGTTTTATTTAACTTATACGCATGCACAAAATAAATACTTTGCTTGAAGCAATTTTACTTGAATTCCAAGAATAAAATAATTTCCCTATGAAACTCTGTTATTAAATGCATTTTCTATTTCCGATCATAATCTGATAATATTTCATGATTAATGCTTTCTGAGTTTTGAATTTCAAGCAATCAACAATTTCGCCAAGGTAATATTATCAAAGGAGACTAAAATTTAGTTAGGCAATAAATCTCGTTTCTCAGATGTGTTTCGTGAAATAATTGGAAATTCTTGGTAAACCTTAAGGAATTACAAAGTAATTGCTTTTCGATTTAGCAGTTTAATATATTCAGCCGCTTCCAAGAATGAGCAAGAAGGTTTCGATCGTGAGCCTACATTTAAATCAGTTAACTTTTGTCTTCCAAAGTGTTTCCTAGAAAACCCTTAGTTTAACTGGAATTAAACATTTATTCAAATAACTTAATCATTTTCAAAATTATTCATTTCAAATTAATTAAAGAAACATAATTTGAAATCTGAGATTTAAACTGCATTCAGAGTGAATCAAAATGAAAAAAATGAAAAAGAACAGAAAATCTTGAACAATACTTTTCCAAAATAATATTTTCTTTCCCAAGGATATTGCTTCAGATGTCTTTCTTATAAATACTCTAAGTACGAAAATTTACGTGAAAAATTTTCTACAAGATAGTAAATACATCACATCTCTTTAAGACGTCCAGTGATTTGAAAAGGCAAAATTTCTCAGGTTTAGGAATTGTACGAAAGTTTAAAACATCGTGCATTTCTTCTAGTTGGCTAAAAAGGCTTAATAATATTGCATTATGAAATTAATATTACATTACGAAAAAATTCAAGAATATTACATTACGAGAAGAAATGCTGTACGTGAGCCAGTTTCCCTTAGAAAGTACTTCATGGAGGCATTATTTCCCTTAGACAAACAGCTCTCGCGGATTTTGCAGTAATCCAAAACGAAATAAATGAAACTAAGAGAAGATATGACTGTGACTATTATATCCATGACATTTTATATAAAATATATAGGACAACCTATTCTTAACTTCGTTAAGGTACTAAAACTGCAATCAGGAATCTTTTGTACAAATCTATTTAATGAATTAAAGCCTTTCTAGATACACTGTATTGAAATAAAGAAAATAGGAGTACGAAAAATTTATACACTCTTTACATGAAGCATAGTTCTTTGTGTCAATGAACGTTAACAAGAGTAACTTATTTCTGAAAGCACGAATATTACGTTAATATTTTGGATAAACGGACGTATGTCTTAGAGCAGTAATTAGCGAATTTTATTTCTTATGTTTATAATATTTTTAAAGATGTACAAAACTTAATGCGATATTAAAATAACATTTTATAGAAGTTATAATGTGATTTAGTACATTACTTATAATGCATTTACATTATACATGAAATTACGTATTATGTATCAGATTATGCGTATTAATTTCGCACTAATATATCAATTATGTACTTTAACATGTTGGAATCATTAAAATTTGTGTTAATTCCAGCGGCATGAGCATTACGAAGAAAATTATTGATATTTTTGGAATACTACAGATAATATGTTTGCGTTTTTTTAAATTATGTAATGAAATTTTCTTCAGAAAAAGAGGCATCGGAAAAAATAGAAATGAATGCTAATAAATTTATGTGACTGATATACTGCCATTTAATGGAATTATGATAAACAGAAATGGTTGTCTACTGTTGAAAGAAAATAACTGCGTTAAATAAATTGGGTTTCTCTCTGTAAACATGTAATGTTTCTAAATAATCCAATTTACTTACTGATGAAGAAGGTTTTCTTTAAGATTTTGGCAATGCTTTATATTTCTTATTCTTGGTTTTTTCCATTTGAATTTTTCTATTGGTTTCTTCTCCTTTTGAAAAATCAATAGTTGCACGAAATAATTTGTGTTGGAAGAAAGCATGTAAAATTATATAAGTAACATTTAGAATAAGCTAATATTATGAGGAATGGAAAAGTTCGAGAATCAAGAGCAAAATGTAACAAAATATGTTTTTCCAAGATGTTAAAGCAGAATACATCTAATGTTTAGGTACATAACCAACGAGGTATTTCCAACCGAATCAGTTTCTTATTACTTTTCTCTATATATATTGAACACTGTATTGAAATATAGAAAACTCTCCCCACACTGTATTGAAATAAAGAAACAAATTATGTTTTTCTTAATATAACCCATAATTGCTAACATTAATAAATTTTATTTAGATTTTTGAAAGAGCATACTTCTAGCAATTTGTTATATCCAAATTCTTAGAACATTCCTATATTGCCATTCAGGCAATGTATAACACCTTCATTGTCTGGAAAAGTAATTTTAATTTTAAATTCTGATTTTAATTTTGAGAATTCTTATTAGGAAGATTTCATAGCTTAAAGTTATTATCGTCAATTATATTTTAAAACTAGCTGTCTTTTAAAATTGAAATTAAACGAAAATAATTGTATTTTATCTCATTATCGGAAACTCTTGTAATTTTATCTAATTATCCGAATCTAAATTAGAAAACTGAATATTTTCAATTGAATACTTTATTAAAAGTATTCGATTGAAAATCGAATTCTTTTAGAAACACCGTTTTCAGAACTGTCCAAATCTTCCGTTGCACTATGCTCAAGAAGACATTTCGTTAGAGAAATTATAGATGAAAAACAAATTAATACTTGAGAATTTCAGAATTTTTTTCTCTTTCTGTCATCTTATTATGACATTTTTGTTTGATTACAAAGTTGCAGCACAGAACATGGATATTTGTAACATAATTTCAAGACTAAATCGATAAGTTTAGTAATGCCGATCTATAACCCATAATTCCAGGCTTTGCCATTTTGTCCGCATTCGATTCAGACGTTTAAACTTGTCTTAAGATGACTAACTATAAACTAAACTTGACTAAATTGAGAATACAAGTTCAGCATCAAGGGAGTCCTTGATATCAACGAGAAAAATAAAAGTTTATTTAATTATGTTTGTTTTTGTAATAATTAGAATTAGAATTTTAATTTTAATGTTTAAAGCATAATGTAATTATTTTTTCAATAAGCTTTATCTTGTTATTGACCAAGACAAACTGTTCTAAAATGAAAATATCACTGACCCTATACGTTTTCTTAATAAACGTATTTTGGTTGATTTTGACCCTCAGCCAAGAAGGGTTGCCGATGCCTGGACTAGAGTATTTTAAAATTTATTTCTATTTTGTTAAATTGTTATTACTGATGATGGTTCCTGTTAGAATGTCTTGCGCTCTGCTCAGAAAGTTTCGAGTTTACTGCTAATAACATTTTTAAAATGGCACTAACTAATATTAGAGCCAGTGTGAAATTTACACTTAAGGATTACCGTAACCAGTTTTTCACTAATAAATACTTGTTGCTTTTCTGTCTAACGTCATACTGTGGTAAAGTGCGCAAAAGCGAATAACTTCACGTCCTCCAATTCTGCGTCTTAATTATGATGTCAAAACTAGTGATAAAACTAGTGGCTTTAAACTAGTGATACTTTTGAATTTATCATCTAGGAAACAGAAATTTTAATGAAAATTTGTACCTACTTTAATAATACTGCTTGGTTGTGATGAGAACCTGGCAGATGAGCTCGCTAACCGCAAACGAGATTTTCGTTAGCCCCAAACACATTTACATTAGCGCACTCACGCATCCATCTACATTCAGCAAGATGGTAACTTTTCTCTTAAGTCATCACGCTAGCTAAGCCACTTTCATCCATTAAGAGTTAACTGAGCGTTAGGTTGAAACCCAAGTGACTTCTTCAATTTCCAAATTTGGCATTGCAGCGCTATTTTTAGTATTGCCCTTTTGTGTTAGGTATTGAGTCGTAACTTTCCGAGCTAGAGCTCTGTTCTATCTATCGATCAATGGGTGGACTGATATTTGATGATTACTCCGCTCTTCGTGATGTTGAGCTGGAATCAGACACATAATGGCTTAAGTTCCGTTCTCAGTGGGAGAAAATGGCGGAAGTCTTGCATGAAAGATTTTTCGATTTATTTCTGTATCGCTTATTTTTATATTTTTATCGATGCCATTCAATCCGTCGAAACATTTATCATCTTTCATATGTTTCTGTATTTTTTTCATGGTTTGCTATCGATGCTTTCTCATTAATGAGAAAACAGAAACGAAGAGTGATACTTCTTAATATTTCGATTCTTACTGGATTGTCGGAAAAGAGGTAGAGGAAGCTAATGAGCACAAAATTTCAGGCATATTTTGAAATTCATTTGCGTTCCTTTATAAATAATTATTATTATACTCTCTTCGTTATTCAATTCATTAATTTTCCGATGCTATCAATGCAGCTATGATAAAACAAAATTATAACTATGCAATAACAAAAACAGAGAAGAATCGTTTTCACTGGAACATAAATATAACTTTTAAACGTTAACATGCATACTACGCACAGCGCATTTACCTAGAGAAGATCTTATTTTACATTATATCAATCTAATGGCCATTTCTTTTGCATTTTGAGAATTAAATGGAATGTTGAAAATATACTACAAAATGTCATACTGGAAATGCCATGACTGTAAATGATTTTTCTCCTTCCTTACCGCGTACCTTTATGGTACAATTGGAAGTACGTCTTGGCTAGCCTCGAAAGACCTGGAGTTGGAATTCCAAAGAGGCCTTTGTTGATATTTCTTGTTTCCTGCTCTGACAAATACTTCATCGCTCTACAAATGTCGCCCAAATAAAAAAATGTAAACGACAATTCACCCCCACCCGTATTTGGTTCTGTCTTCTCAATTGCCCTTTAAACTGAGAAGAATGTAAAGGATTTTTTCAGCGTAATTTGGGAGTATGTCCGATTAGAATCAAAGATCCGATTTTAAACTCCGACGAGATTATTTCTGATTGTTTCCTTCTCGAATAAATACCTAATCCTTCTACAATACTACAAATGTTTATTTAGGAACTAAATATCGTACGAGTAATTGTTTTAGATATCGTACATTACGTGGTTATTTATTTAAAAATCGGTATTTCAGTTTTTGCTTTCATTGGAAGTTTATTTTCATTCATTTAAACAAATAAACGAGCATCAACATATATTGTTGTCATACGCTTAATCGTTTAGAAAACTTGTTTGGAATATGAAGAACTTTTGTTATTATTGGTATTGTTGCTGTTGCTTCTGCTGTTTGGATTGCTATCCACATAATGCCGTACATAAACACTTTGCGAACCAGTTTCTTTACAACGTTTCATATTTGGGTATCGCACCAAACAGTAAATGACTTTATAAGAATTTAGCACACAGTGCAAGGAACGAAAAATCTCTTATTGTATTTACATTTAAGTTGTGTGTTAATGTGACATCCCAAAACCAAAGACACTCCATTATGCAGAATGTGCATTTTAATTGCCCCATTAAGATGCAAATAGCTAGTTGTTTTATAGCTTAAGGTATCTGCCTACGTTCGGACCACTTTTTTTTAAAAACATAGAATTCTGATTAAATATATATTTATTTAGTCAAAATATGATATCAAATCATGAAAATAGGTAAATTTTTAGGAATAGTTTCATAAATTTTTTAAATATATGCAATTTTAAGCAAATTTTTAGGAGAATTTAACACTTACGTTAAATGTCGTATATTTTTTCCCCTCCATATATTTCAATTTTACTTATACTGTATACTACTGCAACACTTATCTGTGTTATGAACGAAAATGTTTATGATATTTCTAAAATTTACTAAAATATGTGTAATTACATGAAAAAAACCATTTTTTTGTAAAATATTTCTTATCGTTTTATATAGAAATGCTTATAAAACAATCAAATTAATAAATATAACTTAGATTTTAGCTTAAAACCTAGTAATCAATATAGAAAACACTATGGTTAAATTTCATAGAGATATCTTTAGAACATTTTGAGTAATTACATTTCTTGTATGTAAAAACACTACAAAAATTAGTTTTCCAGAAAATGCATTTAAAGATTTCACATTAACAGAAAAACTGTTCTGTTGTATTTACACACTTAAAATTCTCCACATTTGTACATCATGCCCTCCATATCTTCATACTTAAGTAATTTTGATTTTCTATTATATTATTTGATTTCCTAAATGCTGTTTTTGATATGAATGGCAAATTCAAGGTAAACAACAACTTTTTACCAGATGTGTAACCTTTTCCAATGAGTCTTAATCCAAGTACCAAGAAAGAATTCAAAATATTCTTATTTCCATTTTTGGGAGTTGAAGAAAATGCTTTTATAAATCCGCATTTACATTTCAAGCTGAAGTTTGAGAAAAGTCCAAATTTTGAATCTTCTACTAATTGCAAGCCAGTTTTGAAACACATTGGACAGCAGAGAATAGAAAAGACAGAAGCTAATTTTGCAATGTCAAATATTCTATTTCCTTTTTTAAGTCTTGATCATTCTTTGCAGTAATAACATCTGTAAGTTCGAAAGTTTTTAATTTTGATGAGCTTGCAGATGTTACATCATTATCAAAAACAGTTCGAGTTCCAGTTGTATAACGATTACCGTAAAAAGATCGCTTTTTACTTCTCTTAGATCTCGCTTTTGGCATCTTAGAATACTTAAAATAATGCAACAAATGTTCAAAAGAAAATAAATAAAAGAAGCAAAGAGATAAATATAAAAATTAAACAAAATAAAGCGTCCATATGCGTGTAGCAAACGAAGAACAAGCATGGAACAAATGTAAACAGTAATTACAGTGTAGCCAGTCCTAATTCGATAAATTAAGGCAAATAATTATTGCCAGAAACAAAAAAAGTACCCAGAATTAAAATGAAATGTTTTAGCACAATTTACATACAAACAGGTTAAAAAAAAGCACGGATAACACCATTGTTTACCTTTAACTTTAGCCTTTTAAATGGCACTTCCGGTCTCTCTGCTTTCACTTCCGGTGCAGTTAATTGGCTATATCTTCTCTTCTAATTATCATAAACGTAAAAATGAACCATTTTTGGAATCCTACAAAACTGACCTTTCAAATTGGGCAATAAAAAAAATCGAATTTTTTCGCCGAAATCGTTTTTTTAACGTAGGCAGATACCTTAAATATAAGAACATTTAATTTCCACTGCAAATTCCTTCTCCAAAATTAGCAGAATTAACCATCTATAATACCATACATATTCGTGCAGATGCTGAGGAAAAAACTGGCGATTTTTTCAATAGATTTTTCATAACATTTGATTGCAGAACACGCTTCAAATATGACACAGGCTTTGCAAAAATCTGTTGTACGCTACTTTTAGGGAAGATCGTACTTTCATTTACGTGTTTACGTTACTTTCATTTATATGAGCTGCGTATTTATCAAGCAATTAACCTATTATTTTAGCATTTGTGCGTTATTTGGTATCATTTAATATATTATTTTATTCGCTAGGCAGCTCTAAAAAACTGCTAATCAAAATTAGGGATTAATTTCAACTTTACTTTATGTTTCTCAGCTTACGAAATTTAATTGGATTGCCTCACTTTCATATTTGTTGCCTAAAACCCCATAGAACTCAGTCCAGAAATTGCATGCTATACTAGAAGTTGACAGTTCTAGACTTTTAATGCAATATACGTGGCATAAAGCTTGAAAATTAAATCATAATTGTAGCATATAGTTATAATAGTAGGTGAACATATTACACATAGTGAAAAAGGAAAAGAATGTATTATTACTTTAAAAAAGATAAGAATTTTTCGAAGTATTGCAAGTTAAAAACGTTAATTATTAATTGAATTTTACTTTTCATTTCGCTTCTAAGGAAGCACTCACTATTTGAGGCATAGCAAACAAAAAGTGAAAGCAGCTATTACCATCTAAAGACAATGTGCGAACAACTTGAAATTTGATAATATAAAAAAGCAAAATGCTTTATTAGAAATACGTGAGCAAGGTCATAAAGAAGAAAGTTATTTAAAATATAGTAAGCGCTTTTGCGCCAAAATGTACATCAAATTAAATAATTTTTCTTCTTTATTTTTTTAGTTTGTACTGGCGTCTTTGTTTCGTTAATATAGTTTCGTGAACACGTATCCAGCTCAAGCTGAGACCTAATTTTATTTTATCATTAGGTTTTTTAAAAAAACGGGAAAAGTTTTCGAAGAACAAGAAATGAAAAAGTTTAAAAAATTCTTTATAAACTTATAAAAGTATCTCAGATAAGATATTTTGAAATGAATAAATTCTGAAGATAACCTCACTGAAATTTTAGTACGAACTCTATGAAGCAAATATATAGCTAACAACTTTTTATGCACGTTATGTAAGTGGCTCCTTTCTGATGCAGGAAAACTGAAAAAACATTTTATAAACGACTTTTCAGATATTTGCTACTTCCATTCAAAATGCCCAGGGTCTAAAATTTAGTCAAAGTAACACGTTATCTGCTATTTATATTTCTTTATACTGCTCTCGTTTTATTTTGTGGGTGAGTGGTCACGTATCTCTCCGAAAATATGTGACCATCCATCCACAAAATAGGATCTGCATAAGATATATACGGTCTGTGACCTTGTAATGAAAGCTGTAACACTTGAAAATTATACAAAAGAACTATTCTTCACTTTTCCTTTTAGCTCCTGCGTTTCTACAATTGCGTTTAAATTATCTAGTGAAAGAAATGAAATTCCGGAATTCAAAAATGATGGCGTGGTTATTTGAGGTAAAAATACCACTGGCTTCAGTTCATTCATAAATTTTCATTTTATTCAGACACATTTTAATTCTTAAGACATAATTGTGTAAGTTAAAGTATATGAGTTGGAGACACATTTTATAAATATGAAACATATTCACGAAATTACATGACATAGTTCTCCATTACATAATTTATTTCGAGTAATAATTTTATTTAATTTCACAACAGAATATAAAAAATTCATTTCTGTTTTACTGCATAATTCTTAGAATTTCAAATCTTATGCATTCACAATTAGCATATGCGGCTTCGAAAATTCAGTGTTCTGTACTTAATACCATTTTATACACTTTTTACGCATTATACCATAGCCCAACCGGAACAGTGGTTAGAGTCGCTGACTGCTGTGCTAAAGAGCCCAGATTCGAATCCCGGAGAAGGCAGGGGTGTGTGTAAATGTATAGTGTCCTTGCGGCATGGCATCACTCTAAAAATGTGGTGAGCCGAAAATCCTCTCATAAGGTTGGTGGTAGGAGAAGAGGGGTAGTAGAGCTTCGGACTCCTCCCCGCGGGGAGATCTCCCTCAAAATTGGGAGCGGAACTTAACTAAATCGCACTGTCACATGTAAGGTGCTCAAGGCTGCTACCAACGACAGGCTTATTTTGTGCTCCTTACCACGAGGTATTTCGGTTTGACTATAGGCCCGACATGTGAGCGTTAGTCAACAACAACAATGCTTTTTACCGTTTTGGTTTTTCATTTATTTTCGTCATTAGATATAAATAGCTGTAGGTTTATCTCATATCAGTATCCGTCAAGAGTATATTTTAAATTATTGTAGTAAAACATTCTTACTTTATTCATCATACAGCATTTCACTTTTTTTTCCTATTGAGCGTAAAAAAGAGTGACTAGTAGTTTTGTTTCAGGTGAATAGCTATTAGGCTCACCTGATTACCTATGAAAAATTAAGAATTAATTTTTAAAAAGAAATTACGGCTGTTAATTTTCACATTGTGACACATCAAGATGTAATAATTTAAAACTTCATATTTAGAGCAGCAAAATTTTATTAACATCACGTAGGGCAATTTTAAAATGTTACCCTTTTATGGATCTTTCAAAGAAACTCAGTATTGCTTAGGAAACACCATGTTGCCAACATCAGTAATTCTTTTCTTCCTTCTTGCAATTCTGATGTAGCACTTAGCGTTTTTACTTTATCATTACTAGAATTCATTAGCTGTCTTTTAAAATTTATTTTAGCATATTAACACACATTAAGTTCACTGTAATGGATTAATTAAGGGATTAATCAAGGATATCTAAAAATTCAAAAAAAAACTTTATTATAAGTTTTTCATTTTTCGTATAGGTTGCACCATTTCCTTAGGTTAGCTTCCTCCATTTTTCTATCAAGAAAAATCTAACTCGAACTATTCATTCGTCCAACGTTGAACTTTATCAAAACGTTGGACGAATGAATAGTTCGAGTTTTTGTCCCGTTGTACACTCATTTTTTTTCTCTCCCAACTGTGCAATTGATTTCATTTACGGTTAATCTTAGATAAGCTGCAATTGTTGTTTGATAGATTAAAAGAGTGTTCAGTCTCATTTCCTATTAAGATGGGAACATGAAGAAGTAATGCAAGCTGAGACCTTTTCAGTTGTTATTGTTCCATTGTTTATAACGAAATAATAAAATTAATTGTTTACTACCAAAGAATTAAACAAGAAAGTATAATATTCTAAATTTTGTTGTGGAAGCATTATAACAAACTGTTTCGGCATATTCTGAGGTAACTTGTATTAATTCTGAGAAAAAAAAAGCTGGCATTCGCTAATATCAATGCCATCGAAAAATATTGCTAATACCAATAATAGGAAATCAGCATAGCTTTGTAAAACTAACTGTAGTAAAAAATAAAATAAAAGTTTTTTTACTTAACACTTTTATTAAAATAAATAGTAAGTTGAAAAAACATATGGTAATGCGCAGCAATAACAAATGAAATTAGGAAATAATTTTAATTAAAGATTTTATTTTCCCTTAGTTACCGAGTAAATAAACCAACAGAACATTCCATTAATTACCAACCTCCTTTAGAAAGTTTTCCACGAAGACTTTCCATTTGAACAGGCTGACCTCGCCTATTTTGCTTAATTAATCAAACAAACTAAACCGAAATTTAATTATTAACCACATAAAATTACTTAATTTTCATCTATGACAGAAAAATCAATACTTTGTATTTTAGATGACGTTACTAATCCTTAACGCAATAAATGCACTGATGCTCCGTAAGATATAAAATGATAAATTATATGGTCCTGTTTAGCTTTACTAACTGTTATTTTAATTGAGGCTTTCCTAAATTCTTTTATTTTCCCTCGCATTTCCTCGCCAGGATGGAAATTATAGGTGAATGAGAGTATTTAAACTATTGAATAGAAAGGATTAGACTGAGCGTGATTTCGCTAGTGAAGCGCACGTTTGCTAGTTTGTCCTCCAGATGTTAATCTTAGTAGCGGCTACGCATTCTGGCTGTCTAGTTAGTATATCACCGGTTTATGTTTCCAAGTCAGCCTGTAAGATTAAAGCTTGTGAAGTCAAGCACTGCATATCTACATTTTAAAATTTATTGTTAAATTACTTTTTAATTTCTCATCGCATGCGGACGGCGTTTTTGTGTAAGCAAGTAAGCCGCTGTCTTCTGTTATACAGTTTGTGATAAATAAAGGGTCTTTTACACCCTTTCCCTGTTGTGTTCATCTTTACGCCTGTTCGAGAAGTCATCAGGTACGAACTTTAGTAGATCTAGTCACAATTTCATGCTTGCTAAACACGCTAGATTTCACAAAGTCATTGCATTGGGCGGATAATGATAGTATCTTAAAACAAATCAATTAAAAAATATCTGTGTATGTTATCTGCATCAAATTTAATGTGAAAGTAAGAGAAAATAAATAAATTTTCGTCAGTCAAAAAACTGTAGCTATATATTGATAAATGGATTCATGAAACAGAGGGAATATGCAGCTTCTGTTTGTCCAAGGATTGGAGCATCGAATGGTTTTTTTATTTTACAAATGCCAAACATTAGCGCTTAAGATATTAGTTCGCGGGCTCTGCAGTACTTTTTAATTATGTCCTCATACCGAGAAAGTGCAATTCAATTATTTAAATGTTCAAAAATCATAGGCTGAATTGAGTCACACAAAATACAGTTTGGGGAATCCACCACACCAATTCTGTAAAGGTGGTCTCGCAAACAGTTATGTCCGGTCAGACGTCTGAATAGAGCTACCTCTATCTTTCTTATAAAACTGGGAATTAAAGTTGTCTCTTCCCCCAGAATCCTCCAACTCTTATCCATAGCACGTTGAATCATACCCTGCTTAAGAATTTTCTTAAGAGTCAGGTTAGAAAACAAATTAGAAATATGAAATGAAAGCGGTTGATTAATGCGTTGCATTATGAAAGTTTCTTTCTGAGCCAAAGTATCAGCTTTTTCATCTTCCATATGTCCACAGTGGGCTGGAATCCATTGGAAAGAAATTCTGTTTACCATTGCCTTAAGCAAAAGCCTACAGTCTAAGATTCTTTGGGAACTATTTTGATTATTCAGAAGAGTCTGAAGCGCACTTTTGGAATATGACTCCTTATACAAAAGAGTGGCTGCGAATCGACAGTTGTTGAATAGCCACAGCAATAGTTTCGATTTCACCATCAAAGGCAGTAGTAAGAGGTCCCGTTGGTAAATAGAAACTGAAAATCTTGCTAAAGATACCTGCTCCAGCACCGCGCGTTCTCTCTAACATAGAGCTGTCAGTGTAGACAAGCAACTACTGATTTTGAGGGTAGCGAACCCCAATAGTTTCCATTGCAAAAAATCTTAATCGTGAATCGCTCATTTCGTTTTTAACGACTCTTTGAATAAGATCAAGATTTATATTTAAATTCAAAAAGTCCAAGGGACAATGGGAAGGAGGAAAAATTAAATAATCTCGGCTCAACTCCAATCAGATTCTGAGCAACCTGTATAAAGCCAATTTGAGTTTTAAGATTCCTAGTAGTTTCTCATTAGAGTTCCTTCAAAAAGGGTTGTCGGGCAAACGCACCAGCTTCTGGTGAGCACCGAATGATAGAAGATTGACTTAGCTACTTCATCTGCTATTTGTAGCTGGACGAAAGGAATGGCCTTCACGCCTTGGGTGGCCCTACCAGGTGTAAATGGACTCCGGACGTACTTCATCCATTCCGCCCAGTGGCACCCTCCCAATACGATGAGGCAATCAGGACTTGGGAGGAATAGAAGAGTAGAAAGCGCATGGACATTCTTAAATACATCGCAGTTAGGGACTGAGGAGTAATGCTCTTACCCTTAGAACCAATTATTTGGAGTTCATCCGGTCCATTGTTGAGTTCGGATTGCCAGTTTACTGCTTTGCTTCTGATACCAAACTGAAGAAATTTTTGCTTTTATTAATTGCCTGAGAAGTAGCTGTCCTTCAGAAATTGTCATTTTTGAGGCCGACCTGCAACTTCTTCAATTTAGAAGCTAGGCTGGCCTTGTAAAATATCATAACAAACTTTCTAATTTTGGTCAAGGAAACAATACAGAAGCATACCTTAATAAGTGAATAACCCATCTAAGGTTAAAAAAAACAGTCTCGTCAATCAAATCGCGTCTCAGCACTTACCTAATCGTGATGTGGAGCCTCACTCTCTATAATATTGCTTGAATCCCCCAGGAAGGCTCTCAAGAGTCCACTTTCACTTTAATATTTCTGTTATTAAGAAAGATTTTTGTCATCGATTTCCTTAAATAATTGGCCTTCGAAATCATAAACAACAAACCCAAAGATACAATTAAGACCTTCACTGGTAGTAGCAAAATTGCTGAAAATGCAGGCAGCGGAGTTTATACTGAGATTCCCCAAGAAAAATTGATTTTTTGCCAACGTAACCCGGATTTCTATTCGGTTTTCAGAAGCGAAATAATAGCAACTGAGGTGGAACTCGAAGCAATTCTAGCCGAAAAGGAATTTGAAGATCTATGGATGTTATCTGATTGCCATGGTTCTCTACAACATCTTAGAAAATGGATCTCAGTGTGAGATAAAACTAGGGTCATGTATTTTTTCCGATTACGAAACGTTTACACTTGTGCGTTCCAGCCGCATTTGCGCATGTTAAAATTGCTAGTCTCGCTTTGTAATCTTTGACACGAGTCCTTTCGTATAGAGGCTGCTAAGGTAGTTTCCGGTACATATTACCAGAAAATAACAGTTTCATTAGCGTTGTAAATTTGTTCTGGAGACAACTATTTATGAGTTCAGTGAATTCATCTGCAAATAGTTTAACAGCTTCAATATCAGTTGAAGCTTTTTTTACCTGAAATTCTTAATTGCCTTACACCATGGCGATTTATAAATTTGATTAACCAGCTTGTCGAATATGTGCAATCAGTTTTAAAGTTCATTTCTTAGAGAACTATTTTAGCTTGCGCTATTAGCATTTGACTTTGACCCGTCAATGGCACTCCTTCGCTGAGATACTGTCTGACCCACTCAATTATCACTTTGTCATGATCTTCACTTTTAAAAAAACGAACAATTTGTATGTTATTCGTTGGGAGCGAGATGTCGGAATCCACAAAAAACTGAAAAGGTTTCTGTTTTCTTATGTCATATACAGTTGACTTTCCAATTCCATACTTCTCGAATAATGTTGAGACGGATATACCTTTACCCATTTTTTGCAGCAATTCCACTTTTTGTTTAATGGACATCAAAACACGCTTTCGCTTTGTAGATCCTGTTGCAGCTCCAGAATTTAGAAACTCTTTTCGATAGGTTCCAAAGTTGAAACTAATTTTAGTCAAATTGCTGTAATAAAAACAGTCTGCAAAAAATAATTAAGCTGGATTAAACCAGAAAGTTAAGGAACAGCTCAATCTGTTATATTGGCTGAAATTCCTTGGAATCAGTAAAGTATAATTTTAGCATAGCTTAATAGTGTCTGCAATATATTATTGTCTATGTATCATGGTGACGAAAGACAACAATACATTATTGGCTATGTACCATGAGATTGTCGACGAAAAACAAGTTGTTCCGCTAAATTTTGTCTCGCTTCTATCGCGCACAGAGACAATTAAGCCTTAGTTTAGCTATTAGTTTAAATATTTATTATACTTACGCCTATTTCTTGCACATGCTTAAGGCTTATCTGAATCCTGAATAAATTCCCACATATAATTAAGGCTTATCGAGAGCCGGTACTAGATATCTTACCGCCAGATGCACTCTCTGCGGGTCTTAAATTCTGCTACCAAGCGTCTCTCTAGAATTCTAAAATTTTGCCGCCCGTAAATTTTGGATCCCAGTCTTTTCCCTGAATTCTAAAAATATTTTTATCCTTTAATTTTGTTTTTCGATGCTTCTCTCAATTTCAAAATTCTTTTCCTAAATTCTGCCGCCTTGTGCGGCCATACGAGCTCTGGCGCCGGTTCTGAGTTTGTGTGAGAAACAAACCAAGTTATTCTTATTTCAAATAACACTAAATATAATCTTTTCGCCTATGAGTACCATTAACAAAATCTATTTTTAGCATATTTAAAGAAATTTGTTTTAAATTTTTTCTCATCATTGTTCTTAGCGCAACGCAATAATGTCAACATCAAAGGTTACCATACTTCTTCCTACTAATATAAAAAAATTGTTCAGGCATCGCTGCATGAGTCATTACTCAAGTTGTCATATCTTGATCAACATGCGGTGATGAAAGCAAAATATAATAATGATTCGCCAGTTTGGCGTCAAAGATATAAAATAGTAGTAGGTATAAAATCAACGTTGTTCCTATGTAGAATGTTTGGGTTTGAGATTATGCCAAGCAGATACGCAGCTACGGAACCAAATTATTGATCACACAAATTTATGCTAAATTATTGTTTCTTCACTAACGAGGTATTTATTTAGTGCCGAAGTGAAATTAAGAATCGGGACTCTCCACATGTTTTATCTACGGGGAAAAAATCAAATGCGCATGCGTAAAGCATTCAGGAAAAAAAAAAGGTTGTTGGCGGTTTTTGAGGTTTGTATTTTAGATCATTCCGGATATTGGACGTCCGGATCTCTACTTTGTACTGTATATGTTGTCATAGACAGCTGATTCGTTTTAGTTTGCTAATGCATGCAATTTTAAGATACAGGCGAATAGTTCCCATTTGTGCAATTTGCAAGATAATTAATTAAATTTGAAAGGTAAAGATAGCAAACGGAATTGGGAATATACAAGATTTTTCAGGCGAAAATAAATATGCATTTGCATCATTCAATAAACTGGTCAAATGCTAACATATTGCACTGAACGATTCTCGTAAAATTAATCATACCGACTTGCTAGCAATAACTACAGTCTTAAAGAAATTTACTAACTTGACCGTCATTATTTTTAATATTTAATTTAACGTGTTAGTGAATTACTAATATTTATAACTGAGAGTTTTTTCGCTGAAAAAACAGTAATTTAATGTACTTTGATGGAAAACAAATAATTACGGACAAAACATCTTGAAATGCGCATATTAAAAATGCAGGAATCGGGGGGGGGAAACGGATGAAAAGTATTTTCAACACTTGCGGAGTGAATGACACTTCGATTGAGAACCTCTGTTAATTCTCGATGCAATGAAGGACGTCTATGAAAGCATCTCATATATGTTAGCTGAAAACACTAAATTAAATTAACTTCAAAGCACTGATAAAATCACAGATGATCACACAGCAAATGTTTCTTTCATAGACACTGAGAAGAAGATGAGCGAGGATTTGATTATGAATGGTGAAAATAAAATTAATAACCTTAACACAGACTTGCATTAAACATGTCTGTGAAACGGATCTTTCGCCAGGGGTAATTAATTCACTGTCTACTCGCTGTAATGAAGCAAACTTAAAAGTAATGATGTTGGAACACTGATAGCGTAGATGTAGAAAATATTGCATTTCGTTATGTTGATTCATAACGAAGAACAGTTTGGCAGCCAAGACAGATTAAATATTCTTTTTTATTTCAAAAAAATATGTTGCCATAAACGACTTGCCTTTTTAAGAACATTTACATTTTTGTTAGATTTGCGGTAAAAAGAGAAACAGCAAGCAGTCGTCCAACCAGACAGAGGTATAGAAACCAAATAATTGGTATTAAGAATGAAACCTTAATTCAGAATGAGTTAGCTTTAGTTTTCAATGCATTGATTGGACAATCAATAATGCTGTAAAATTATTGTTGACTATTCGGGTTTTAGTTCGTCTTACGTAACCAGCGTTATGCTAGAGTCATATGACATGAACTAGTTTCGAGATAACGCAGTGCAGAGGAAGTTTCCTCATTTAAGAATAGAGAAGGGAGATACCCAAATTAAAATTAAGCATTAGAGGGCTATTTCTAATTTAAATATTTATATTTACATATTTTTTATCTTTCTTACAACTGTATGTGATATTTAAGAGTGGTATGTTAATAGAATTTAGCACAGAGAAGGCTAGAGAAGATGAAACCTATCCATATTTTAGTCATGGGCGAGAAAAAGTACTGCGTAAATCTGACTGGAGAGAAAATCACAACTAAACTGATAGTTAAAACATCATTTTTTTTAACAAGAAAAATTTTTCAGAAATACATTTTTGCTTAAACTGGTACAACGCTAAGAATGCTAAACACGCCCGACAATTTCTATAAGCAGTTTACATTTTAGATAATAGAAAAAGAAACTTAGCGAAGAGACGTTACGAATAGCAATCTGCAATAAGTAATATAATCTGCAATGCGTACTAGCTTTAATCATATTTATAAGCTCGGAAAATCTGTTTTAATTCTGGACAGCAATTGGACAGAAGATTCTGGCAGTGCAAAGAAATCGCAAGGAAGGTGTGACGCAGAATGGTGCAAAACGTATCCTTAAGGAGGAGATATGTTTTAAAAATTATAAATTTAAAGATCCATTTCCAGTTGAATATAATTAAGTTTAATTTGGTAATAAATTTTTCTTCAAGTTTTGATATCTTACAATATATGGATACTGCGTTTCACAATCAATTGCTTTCCTTTCTTACTTCATCAGTAGCATTTTTTAAATAACAATTTTTATTTATTTTTCGTATTTTGCGTTTTTATTGGCATTTTTAATCACTTTCTGTCTGCCATTCTCTTGTTTATTATTTCTATTATTATTATTACAACTTATAAGGTATTTCTCCCGCCTTCTTCGCATGCCTTCCTGGTGTAATGGTCAGCAGACTCGACGCGTAACCAAGAAGTCCGTGGTTCGATTCCCGGCGAAGGCGTTGCTCATTTTCCATCACTCCTGTTTTCCAAAAAAAAAACTAATTTCTCTACAAACTTATTTAAAAATTAAACTCTTGTAAAATGAAGACATTGAAAACTTTATAAATTATTATATTTGTTGTGAGACCGATCAAGAGCTCCTCTTGAGTACAAATCACGTCAGCTGCTTTGATTTCTGTGGCTGGCTTAGTAGCTGAGAATAACACATAAACTGAATAATACATTACTCTATCGCAAAATTTTCATTTAAGACTCAGTTAAAATTAATTACGTTGAACCACGCCATTAATTTAATGGTTGACCTCATCTGACCTTCAGCCTATAATTCGCCAGTAACCTTATTGATGAACTTCGATTTAATTTTTATCAAAATGTGTAACTAAATTTATTCCACTTTCCCCTAATGGTTCATTGATGGGTTGATCCGAATAACTCTCAACATCCAGGTTTCCATTGACCCAGAAGTGCATTGATTCCCACCTACAACTTACAGACTTGATGAACATCGATACTTTGAGCCTTGGTGGATTCAGCCTTGGTGGACAGCTTTGTTGGGCAGCGTAGGTGGGCATTTAATTTAATTATAATTTTAATAGCCATCTAAGTTTAATGTGCTCTCTCGCAGCGGTGTCTGATGGGCTGTCTCCAGTTCCTTCGCAAACTGTAAGTAACCAATCTTAAAATGCATCAATATTCTAAGACATAATTTTAATATAAATGTGCGTATAAACTTATCCTATCGCCCCACATAGGTGGCTAATGGTTGATCTCAGTTGATCTGTGTTTTGAGCTATGGTTAGGCGTTAAGTGATCTTCAACCTATAGATCATCAGTGTTCAACACCTTTAAACGAAGCAATAGGATCCAGTTTAATTTATTTTTAATACCTGTTTCAGTTTACTGCATCATACCGAAACAGTGACCTATGGTTTCTCCTAAGCTATCTTTACTTTGATGGGCATTTACGGTCATCAGTGGGTTTCAGTTTAAACGTAGTTTAAAAGTGTACATAAATTATATGGGTATTGCGTTTCACAATCAGCTGCTTTCCTTCAATCTTTTTCAATTATGTCCTATGAATAGGCCCTTCTACAAAATGTAAGATATTTCATTGATATCTCGTATCTGTACATGATTAACAAACTGAGTGATTTAAACGTAACAGAATCATGTCTCAAAAGTTTAAAGCTTTATTTTGCTGTTAACACTATACCTTACTTAATTAAATTGAAATATGTTACTGTAATTAAGAAAACAAATTTACGCCATATATTACGTGCCTGATACAGTGTCGTATGGTTTTTCTTTAATATTTTTCTTTTCCTTTTTCATTCAATGCATATTGTAATAGTTCTTATGATTTTTTTTTCTTTTGGGATTTGCATACATCATTCTTATGCCCAGACATTTTTCTGGTTGGTTAGGTGCGGTGAACTGCTCTCCCAGAAAGTAAACACAGTAGATGAGGATTTCATTTGTCCTGTTATTAATAAATAAACAACGTGACCTGGAATTCTTCCAAATTGTGTCATGTTTCTGAAATCGGACTAGCAGATATTTTTCACATGATGGTTTTTTCCATGTTGCAACCAGCCAGAGATCAAATACCTTAATCTAAAATCTCTAGGCTTTGGATCGTCCTTTGTGCCTTTCATAGAAAGATCACTCAAATTTTCGGGAAATTCAGAACTTTACTTTCGGGGCTGAAATAATTTCGGTTTCCTTTTTCTGTAGTTCAGTGAAAGATGAATTCTCTATTAGCAAATAGGATGGCAAAAGATAATTTCGTTTCCGTATTTTCGTGTTTCCATTTTATATGCTTCTGTTAAATTTAAAGAGCAAAATAACCTTCTGGAATTACCTACGAATATTGTGCACACATTATGGACTCCGTACGTTGATGTTAACAGTAGCATAATTTAGCTGATTGTGCTCGGAAGAATTAACTACAAAAAGTAATTCAGAAGTAAAAATATTTATTTATTATTTGCTCTATTTTCATTGAATTTTATTTAACTGAATGTTTAAGTATGAAGAATCTAAAACGAGAATTTATTGTCATTGTAAAAATGCTTAAAATCGAAGAGATTATTCACACAGTTCATGTAGTAGAATAACCTTGTCTAGCATTTGTCATAAAACACTATTCATGTAACTCAGTGACCAGAGAAAATTAATTTAGGGCACAGAGCTGGTAAAATCCAGATTCATCAGGGGTAATTCTTAGAATTACCACTGAAGAAAATGTTTAATATTCAAAACAGCAGAAGGATTTACCTTTTTGTTTATTTATTTTTTTCAAAAAAATTAGAAATAGTATAAAAAGTGAGGCATTATGGTATATCTGAAAGATACCTAATGTCTGGGAACTTTTACACTTCAGAAATTGTCAGTCTAGAGGTTGTAATGTTTTTTTTATTTATATCGCCAGTTTCTTCATGCGTTTTCAGAAAAGCTCTTTCTTTCAATTCATAACAAACCATTAGCAATATCTAATCAAATATACTAATAAAAAATAGCAGGCACTTAAACCCAGAAGACAATTCTTTATTTAAGATGTTGAGACGTAATGACAATATTTTAAAATTAACTTTTACTTTAGATGGTATTTGGAGGAATAATATGTTTTTGACGTTAGAAAAGAGCTTTGGTGAAATAACTAATTGAAAGTAGATATGCCTTAACTATTGTCAATGATAATTCCTATTGTGACTTAATTTATAAAAACAGGATTTTAAGCAAGTCTTTAAACTAAGAAATAGATCTATAATCGTAAGAAATTGAATGACGAAAGTCGAATTATAAATTAATTAAATGGTCTAAATGAAATTTTATTGTGTCTATGATATTTGTGTTTCAATATTACAGCCTGTAAAATCCAAATTCAGAATTTTTACGTATAATGCAATGAATCAATACAGGGTGTTTATATAAAGTCCCGGACCCATTTTGATGTTTAATAGCTCATAAAATAATGAAGATATAAACAAACTTATTTCATTTATTGATGGAATAACTTACATATTTTCTTTTTCAGGTTTGAATATCTTTACTTTTGTACATATCGTCTGCGCATGTGGTTAATTTTAGAGAATTTCATTTTCCAGTCTAAATATCTGAACTTTTCTAAATATCGTCTGCTTATTAATTGGATTTTTCTCTCTTTTGTTTTTGGCCTATGGCATCGCATATGGGGATCTGAAAACCCCATGAATACAGTGAGGCACACAGAGATTCCCCAAAGGTTAATGTGTGGTGCGGACTAATGCTTGACCGAGTCATTGGGCCTTCCTTTTTTACAGAAAGGACGGTCTCATCAGTCGTATACATAAACATGTTGGAAAACTTCGTATTTCCACAACTAGAAGACTTTCAGCCACATGTCTTTTTGCAACAAGATGGTGCACCACCTCATTGGGGTACCATCGTTCGTAGTTCTTTGAATGACCATTTTACAGGAAGATGGATTGGACGAGGAGGTCCAATTCCTTGGCCATCCAGATCACCAAATATAACCCCGCTGGACTTTTTCCTTTGGGGATTTGTAAAGGACAGCGTTTACAGGAGGAGAGCGTCGAACATTGATGACCTAAAAGCCAGAATTACGACCGCAATAGCCTCTGTGGATGCCGACATGCTTGCTGGTACCTGACGTGAAATTGAATATCGACTTGATATTCTCCGTGCAGCGAAGGGGACACACGTGGAAGTTCACTGACAAGGGTCATGACTGTTTTTGAGTCTATCTAACCATTTATGTTATTAATTTTAATCTATCTTTATTATTTTATGAGTTAATAAACATCAAAATGGGTCCGGGACTTTATAAACACCCTGTATATTTGCTACATCTAATAGAAATCCATTCAGAGTTCAAGCCAATAAATAATCAAACTAATAGAAAATAAATAAATTGATTAATAATGCAGTATTGCATTTTTAGTGCGAATGTTCTCATGTATCACAACTAACTACTAGGTCTTTGAGAATGAAAAGTGAGATTTTAAAAGATCTGTGTGAAGTTAAATAGTATATCAAATGGACTGAAAGTGTTCCTGTTTAATTCATTTACACAAAGTAATTATGTGCCCGTGGTTTTGGGGGGGCACTTGAGTTGCTAATTATAATCACCATGTGTAATTGAGATTATGAATTTAATCCAACCCCATAGGAAGCATATAAAAATAACTGCATAAAAGCACAGAATTACTTAAGCCACTACCATAAATTTAGAAAAATGAGACAATGAACCCGAAGTACTTAAAATATCGTCATTTCAGGTAAGGCTAAATTCCATGTAAAATCACCCAATTACGAAAATGTGGAGCTCTAAAAGTCAGCATGTGATACACGAATTCATTCGAAATTTTCCTAGATCCAATATCTGGAATGGATTAACGAATACAAGAGTTTTTTAGCTTTTCTCTCTGCTGAAACGTATATTAACTTCAGTGTGTATTTGGAAATTTTTGCATCCTCAGTTTAAGAAATGGAAAATACTAAGTTGTAGATATCGTTTAAACAAGATGGAATATCGCCCCCTTTCGCGATTGCTGTGCAAGACGAGTTGTATCATCTATTTCGAAAATAATAGAAATGGATTTATCCTCTGATCTACAAGAAGTATTGATTTTACTCCACTAGATTTCTTGCTCTGGGCCTTTTGAGAAATGAGATTTACAGAGAAAGAATTGCTAATTTTGACAACTTCAAGTAAAGAAGCACAGAAGCAATTGTTTCAAATGTTTCGCAAATTTTCTTGCCAGAGTATGAGCAGAAATTGAAACTTGTTGTCACGAATGCTGTTCTGTCAACGGTGCAGATCTCAAAATATATTGTATTTTTTCTTGAAATTTTAATAATTAACTAATTTAAATAAAAACAGTTTCAATCAATTAGACTTCATAAAGACATCACAAAATCCAGCCATTCGTTCTCTGAAACCCTGTAAATAAGAAATCATATTATTTAAATGTTACTTGCTTTAGCTTTTGTGTAGTTGATTACAAAGATTACATCACTTTCATGGCTATTTCTTTTCCAGAGTTAAGTTATTTCTGATTCATGCTAACCTCGACATGCTGGAATGGGTGATGCATTCCATACTAACAGATAGGTAGACGTTCTTTCCTTGCGGTGAATAAGGATATTTATGCGGTGAATAAGGTTATTTATCGCAGAAACTTTTTTTGAAGCAAATTGCTGTACTAAAGTAACATCAACCAATATCCCAATGACTTTCAGAGAGTAAAGCTTCATCGAAACAAATTAACAAGTCATGATTACAAAAGTATGACTTCATTCACTCAGCAAATGTGAGTAAATATGTGAGTATATAATGTGAGTAAATACGCAAGGAATCCGCGTACCTTTGTTAAATTATAGCTGCTCTGTACTTACATTGATTGCATAAAAGTTCTATTCTGTGCTCCATTAGTTAGTATAACAAGCTATATCTATGTATAAGAAACCTTAATAGTGTGTATAAAAAGATCGTCCACTATGTATCTTATTTAGTTGTAAGAAAAAGTAACTCCTAAAGAATAAAGTCTCAATCTTGTCCTTTCTCCGGAATAGACTACTTGGGAATTATTATAGTCGTAAATTGCGCTCAAGCATCTTTTGATCTTATCTCTATTCAGATACATACAGATGTCTCCAAAGGCTATTAAAGAGTATATATTAAGTAGAACTTGTTTTCATAATAAACTAGTAATTCCTTAGACGCTCAAATTAGGAAAGCATAATTCAGCTTCCTCAAACCATTTTTTAAATTTAAAAAAAATGTTTATTTTTCTATAAATGCAGTTTCCGCACCCAGTTTAGACTCAGTGTCAAAATATCCATTAAATACAGAGGGTGTTTACATTAGAATGATTTCGGGGCCATTTAATTTATTTTTAAAATATTAAGTGTATTTTTAAATGTTCGATTTGAAGCCTTTTTTTTCTAGACCATAGGTCTGCATCGTGATTTTGATGATAGAAGGGCTAAAATTTCCAGAGCTTCTGATTTCCATCCCTCTTCCATTACTTTCCAAACATCATGGATTTGCGACTAGACAGTTGTTTTCAATAGAACAAAGGCACAATAGCCCATTGGTGAAACATCAAAGGTCTTCGCAGGAATACGTTGAAAAAGTGTATATGAAAAACCAGTACAACAATATCAGTTTTCATTTGCTCAGTGAATGAAGTGATACTTCTGTAAGCATGACTTCTTAATTTGTCTCGATGAAGCTTTACTCTCTGAAAGTCATTGGGATAAAAAAATGGAATATCTTCTGTAAATATCAACATATAGTTTTTTCTTGATAGCACGTTGTGTTGATTTAAACATTTTTTTACTCTTATTATTTTTAATTCCCTATTGTAAGAAAATCCTACGATAATCATAAACCCCTTACTGAAACTTTCTTTGCCCTGATGAAACCAGGTTTGCACAATTTTTCTCGTCGTTTTCGACAATAAATAGACCGTCTCTGCTGCAGTCCTTTTGGTAATCCCATGCTTCATCAAGAGTCACCGTGTATTTCAGTCTGCTTCCTTCTAAATACACTCACGTTTGTGAAAATTGCAACACCAAGAAAAAATCGTCATAATTGAATGCAATTTAATACACAGTTGAGTGGTAGTGGTACAAATAAATGATTAAATGTTCAAAGCAAACAAACAAGAACAAGAGATCAGAATCAGTATTTTGTGTGGCCACCACGCGCCGCAATAAGTGCTGCTACACGACGTGGCATGGAGTCAAACAAAGTTTGAATGTCTGACTGAGGAAGAGCATTCCATATCGTTTGTACGCGTACCCAAAGTTCGTCTGCAAACGCAACAGGACGAGGATCACGAGCAAGACGCCGACCAATGACATCCCACACATGTTCAATTGGCGACATATCCGGGGAACACGCAGGCCAAGGAAGAAGCTGTACCTGCTGCGCTGCAAAGAAGGATTTAACAATCCGAGCAGTATGAGGGCGGGCATTGTCCTGTTGAAATACAGCGCCTGGCAAGCTTTGAAGGAAGGGAACAGCTTCGGGCTGTAGAACTTCACGGATATACCGGTTGCTGTTCAGATTGCCCACAATTCGTAGCAATTGAGATCGTCTATGATATGCTATGGCGCCCCAGACCATAACTCCGGGTGTTCGTCCACTGTGGCGTTCGATAATGCACTCCGGAAGGTGGCGTTCACCGGCATAGCGTCTGACACGAATGCGGCCATCATGGTACCACAAATTAAAGCGGGATTCGTCAGAAAACACGACATGCTGCCAATCAGCACGCCAGTCTCTATGCTGATTGGCCCATTGTAGCCGCAGGCGGCGATGGTCGTGCGTTAGGGGGATCCTGTATAAAGGAGTCCGTGCGCGCAGTCCACACTGCAGCAGACGTCTACGAATTGATGAAGCACACAATGAAACACCTGTAGCTATTGACCACAGTGCTGCCAATTGTCTAGAGGAAGCTGTACGGTCCGTCCGCGCCATGCGGACCAGGTGTCTATCATCGCGAGCTGACGTCACATTTCGGGGTCCACTCCCGGATTTCCGAGTTGTCCGACACTCGTCCGTCCACTGCTTCCAAACGCGCATCACTGTGCTGCTGTTACGCTGCACACGAGAGGCTACTGCACGATACGACAATCCAGCTTCACGAAGGCCGATGATTCTCCCTCGTTCAAACTCTGTAAGTTGTTCAAATCTCGCTCTCTTTCGTCGACGAGGCATAAGTACAGATTGAGTTAACGTTTACCACTAGCAGATAACCACCGATAACCATACACGCCTCGCTACAGCCGTCTATTTATTCGGATCCATCAGCCGTTCAGAGGGCGCTGCTCAGCATACGCATGCGCTACGGATTTGCAATTCTAATCATTTGCATATCATGCGCTCTATTGCATTTCCTGAAAATTTCAGCTCACTCGCGTAAGTCCTTCATGGTGTTGCAATTTTCACAAACGTGAGTGTAGTTTTCATATAGTGGTCTACAAATTGTCCTGCATACAATCTCATTATGAGCCACATATCTAGGCAAAAGCCGGTGAGCATTATGTTTTTAGCATTTTTAAGTTGTAAATATTGGTTTCTTATTTCATTTTATTTTTGCTACAGATTTATTTAAAGACTTCAATTTATTTTTGCGTCGACGGGTTTGCTCTTGTTACCAATGATTTAATTTTAGAAACAGTACGTACCTTTTTCGGATATTCATTTCGAGTGTGTTTTCATGTAAAAGAAATGACTGATGGGTTTTTCCTCGCAAATTAGTAATTTTGCTTATTTTGCCCTTAAAAATTGTTAATACGATACATTTCATAAGATTTCTGAATTATGGAATAGGAATATTTCTTTTCAGAAGGCGCAAACACATATCCTTGAAAACAACAGCTTGTTTACTACGACATTTTGAAAGAATAAATTTAAATAACAAATGATATTTCTCATTCCATACAATCTTCTGTTGCCAAAACTTTTATTCCAAAGCATTTTTTTACTTTTTAATTCTTCATCGAAATCGTTTTAAAAATATGTAAACACACTCCATAATTAACTACAAGAAAATAATAAATAAATAAATAACAGACAATGATAACTTGACATCCTCAGTAACAGCGAATGAAGCCTGGTATGGATGGCATGAACGAAAATACCGCCATCTTAATAAAAGTACAATAAATAGAACAAATATTTTCTCCTTCGCCACGGAAACAAATAGCTGCAAAATGTATGCTTTTAATTAGAAAAATGGTAGTTTCTAAAAGTAGCTTTTAATGAGATGTAATTTTTATTTTCGATGTAAGTAATACTCTTCGTATATTTATATATCAGTTTGTAGATTCACATGAACATACCTACTGACAATTTAGAATAAGAAACTAGATCAGATGTTTACTGATATGTTTACTTTTTTCGTTACTTGTCCGTTTTATCTGTTAATTTAGGAAACGCTTATTCTTGGATAAAATTCGTTTTAAAAACATTCCTCAACTAGATTTATTTAAAATAAATTTATGAAAACAAATCTAAAAGAAATACTTTCTATCACAAAACAAAATTTTCATTAATAGATAAAAATACTCAAAATAACAAACTTGTTTTAGCCTCGCGCCTAGTTTCAGCTACTATATTACATTAAAACTTGAATACTTAGTATTAAACGCAACACGCTTACAAATTTAAATAACATATTTTCTCACGTTGAATAAAATTACTTTCACAGGCTAAAATGTTTCTCTTTCTCTATATACTAACGCTCCGAGCAAAATTGAAAAATCACTCGTATAGTTTGAAGAGGGAACATTTTCCTTTGAAATCTATCTAATAACTCCAGTTAATCATCTTAACTTAATATTTCCCAATAAATTTTATTTTTGGTCATTAAGCAGTCTAACAATGACCTAATTGGTCTGTTAAAATGGCTATCAATTTACGTAGCAATTCAGAAATGTTAGCATAAATGATCTGACTTCGAAATGCATAAGATTCATGATAAAATATAAGTTTCTATAAAATTAATGTTTAACACAAATGAGCGTTAGGCCAGAAGGGCTATTAATCTCGAGATTGTATTATGCATCGTATCACTATAAATGGTTGTGTTACTTTTCAAATAATTGCCACTAAATATTAGTGCCCTGTATTATATTTAAAGAAACTAAACAATGAAGAATCTACATGAATGCATGTAAGTATCTCGCATTGTGAAAAAACAACGGTATCTAGAAATATCAAATTTTGAATAATGTAGTGCTCCACCTGAACATGGGCAGCTGGAAGCCGGAATTTGGAATTTGCTTCAATTTTCAGTTCATATTTTGTAAAATTTTAACGAATTTTTGATTAAAAACTCACTAATTTCAAAAAGAGCAGTGGCAACACTAGAGAAAAATTCACCTGAACATGGGCAGCTGGAAGCCGGAATTTGGAATTTGCTTCAATTTTCATTTCATATTTTGTAAAATTTTAACGAATTTTTGATTAAAAACTCACAATTTCAAAAAGAGCAGTGGCAACACTAGAGAAAAAGATTTTTCTCTAGCGTGGAAGACTATCTGTCAGAAATTCTAAGGATTTTCTGTTTTTAAATACTTTTAGACCAATGTAGAGTTAAACCAAATGCTCTCGAAACATACATGTGTCTGTAAATTTAAAAAAAGAAAAACGAACGTCCGTTTGAGCGTGATACAAAATCTGAAAACTTTCAGGTTTTTCTTTATTTTTTTAAACTTTGATTCTGTCATATATGGCCAGCTATGAACATTGTGCTGAAGGAATCGATTACTAGCGTACTGCGCAATATAGCCATAAAATTTAGCACCTGATGTGGAAAAGACGCTATTGTTGTTTTGTTATTGTAAGTTAAATATTACACTGAAATTAATAAATATACTTACCGTAATCTCAACAAGGCCAAACAGCTATTATTGGTTTTCCTCAGAATGCTGCAATCTTTCATGCAGAATCATTTCAGAATTACGAAACGAGAATTATTGGGCTATCCTAACAAATTCCTTCTAATCAGTTGATACCTCAATCGATTAATTCTTTCAATGCTTCAAAAAATTTGTGATGAATTATGGTCACTAATAGTCAGTCTTTTAATGGTGGTTTAGTTTTGCTTTTGAGATTCTAATAGATTATTTTCTGAGCTTATAAAATAATTTTAATGCGATTTCAAATGGAAAGACACTTTATAAAAACATATTCAGAATAACTCACATTGAATATAACTTATTAAAAAAGCTTTAAGAAATCCTAGTTTTATTATTTTATAAAAACGATTTTACTTTAATGTAAAAATATTTATTTAGTCTTTTCCTTCCCTATAAATTGTTAATTTTTTAAATATAATTATTTGAATTTTCTCAATTTATACAATCGTAATCAAGAGCCTTTACTATTATTTAAAAGTATTTGTAAAATCTTAGCAATAACAAATTTAAATACATAAATTTATTTGAGAAATTTTTATTGAAACATTTAGCTGTAAACAATTGGTATGTTCCTCAAATGTAAACAAACAAATATACTTTATTCTCAAAGAATGTACATGAGACTTCCTTTGTTAAGTTCAGCAATTTACAGTCTAATAATTCAAAATATTTAATAAAATAATCCAGAAACCAGCACATTAACTCATGGATTAATTTTTAAAATAAGCAAATTTCGTAATATTTTCTTTTGCAAAATCAGCTTGGGATACTAACTTCAAACTCTTCAATCTGAAGTACTACAGCAAACTTAATTCCTTTTTTGTGGTCAGTAGAGTAACCAGCAATCACAATTTAGGTTAATTATCGGTACGTTTATCTTCCTAGCCAATAGACCAACAATAAAAAGAATTAGCACATCTTTCTCTCGTGCTTTCATGTAATTATGGCAATTATTACTGGTTTAAAAAAACAAACAACATCAAAGATAGAAAATTTTTATTTGTCCCAAGCAGATTTTTAGCAATTCCTTCGCAATATTTATCGCACTGAATATATACTTATGCATGCGGGAAGAATTTAAGCGAAAGGAACCAAGCAGTTTATTAAGTTATCGAGCAATTATTCTTTTTAGTCTTGTGTTTAAATCTTTTCAAAGAATAACGAATTTTCCTACCTCGCAAACAAAAATTAAAAAACAGAGTTTTTAGGAAAAAGGGAGTTCAAATAATAAATAGAAGGTAAATGAGGGTTACAGTCATATTGAGTAATATTTTCATGAATCTGCTCTAAGGCATAATACTTTTTATTGTATAAGGAGTTGATTTCTTAATTTTCTTCTTTATGTTGAAAAATGAATACACTCTTTTGTAAACATAAAGTACTTGTAAAAATACTTCATACTTTCAAATTACACACACACACGCACACACATATATGCATATATATATAATTTTCATACCTACGGCGGCACAAAACATACGTTTGTACCTCTTAAAATCCTCAAGATCTTAGAATATACTACTGTTGTAAAAATGGGAAGAATGAGGAGAACTTGTTTATTTTAATAGTAATTATTTCTGATTTTTACCTGTTACTACATAATACAGTTGTTTGAGAATTAGTAACAAGAAAGTTAACATTCCCCCACAGTTATTTCTTGAAATATTCATAGACTGCTTTAAAGTTCCATTGATGCTTTTAAAGTTGTGTTACCGCAGCTAATTTTATAATTTAGTCTGTTTTGTAAGATGAATTTTTACGATTTCACGCCTGGTTTCCACTTTGCGCGCACAGTTTAAAGGTTTCTGCTACATATTTTAATTCCATATTTAGTATATAGCTTTTATTACATCTCAAAACTAAGTGAACCAAAAATCTAAGAAATTTCATGGTAAAATTCTCGTTCTATTTAAGTTTATAAAATGCATTTCAGCAAAAAGTATCTAATATTTGCATGTATATTTTTAAAATTAAAATAATCATTGAATTTTTAGTTATGTTAAAAGATAATATGAAAAGAAGTATGTCAAATTTCAAGTATGTGCCATTAAACAATTTGAAAATATGCGCACATTAGTGAAAACTTGTGTTTTTGAGAAAATCAAGTTTCAATGTGAATGTTTAAAAAAATACTTTTCTTGTTATGTATAAAGTACTTATTTTCTGAATGATATAATTAATATAAAACATAATTACTACAAAATCAACTACGTCTACCAAAGTATAACATGTTGACTGAAAAGGATTCGAAACATGTATGTAACAAATAGTAATACAAATTAATTGCAAGATTTTTCTTGAAAAAAAGGACTTATCAGGCAACCGTTTCAGCTTATGTTCTTTGTAATATATTAAAGAATGTCATACATGTAAATTATTTAATGTTGCTTACAAAGGGCAATTTTAACACATTTTAAATGTTATGCATACAGATGCGAAAAACCGAATTTTAAGAAAATTGAGTTTTAATGTAAATGCTTTTAAAATATAATTTTATAGAAACAAAGTGCATGGTACATTTATATTTATGATATATTAGTAATATATAAATCTTAATAATTTGCATAAACATTATCAATATAAAATACGTTAAATTGACCATAATACAGTATCATGACACATTGTGACTGGTACATATTCAAAGATATGCCTAAGATATATTTGCTCAAGTAATTTGTTTGTATATAACCATGAATACTCAATATATTGGAATTTCTGAAAGTCCTTTTGCAAGAATGTTTTGAAGGCAGAAATTCAAATTTTTACCACAAACCAAGCTGAAATAATTTAGTTAATTTTGCATCATTATTTCAAACATTTCAACGCAAATAATTTTCAGTTGTTATAAATAATACATCCGAATTGAATAGTCTACAGCCACTAAAATTAAGTTCTAAATTACCATCATAAAATAGCACCACTATTTGAATAAGGAACTAACAAGATCATTATTTGATCACTGTACTGATTTCCATGAAATATGCATTTCTGAGGTTGGGTACCAGATGATATTTTATTTTATACATATTTTTTAAAGTCTTCCGCAATTATCAAGGGATGAGCTCACAAAAACACTAAAGCATAACTGTAATATTATAATAAAATCGTCTTCTAAAGAAGTCAAGAGTAATCAGTTAAATCAAAAAAGAGTGTGTAAAGAACCATATCAACGCTAACTCAAACCTTTCAAAACACATCTTAAATACAGATCATTAAACTAGTTTAAGAAATGGAAAAAAACCCTTTTAGGAAAAATTCAGCAGTGGTAGTAACTTAAGACCATATAATAAATATTTTGACAGTTCATGGATGAAGTTAGCCCTTTAAAACACTGGAATGACGCCTGATAGATTGTTTAAATTTGCTCATTTGGGAGACGACTACTGCAGCTATATCCATAAGAGTGATTGCAAAAGAAGCAGAAAAATATGAGCTTCAAAATGAGCCCAAATTTGGATAATCGTTTTTTTATTTTTTTTTTTTTTTGAGAATTTAAGGTTTATGAGACCCTTAATGTTTTTCTTCCCTGCTTTGGACAATTTCTTGGAACAACATGCTTAGTCTTACAATGTATATTTTTATGGCTTATATTAATATAGACGGAAAGAAGAAAACAATTTTTTAAATGCTAACAGCAACTTTAATTACACCAAAGGCCTCAAACATTTTATTAATGTTACCAATAAAATGCATTTCTTCGAAGAAAATGTAATTCTTTAATAACTAAGAGAACTTAAAAATGCATATATAAAATTTTGCAGTAGAAATAGTTTTAACAACATTCCACCTTTGCAATAATTGGCGGCCTTTGTATTTCAATTTATTATTGAACTCAGAAATTCTTAATATATTTCAGGTATCAAATGAAAGAGCAACACACCAATATAAAATTTAATGTTAGGCTAAAACGCAACCTTAGCTTGGAGCAGATGTTGATTAAAGCATTATCACTTTCAAAGGAAATCAGACGTAATTAGACAAAAGTAGTTATTCTTTAGGATAAAAAGAAAATTGACCAGATTTTTTTCCCTGAAGAAATCTACGCCAAACTAAGGTTGCTTTCTCGGCATAGTATTATATGTTTTTGCAATAAATATTACAGCAATCGCAGTAAACCACTGAAATTGAAAGAAGGACCTTGAAAACACATTTGTAAAAGGAAGTAAATTGCTCATAATGTTACTAGTTTAGAGAGGAAAAGATTTAAAACTCAAAGAAAGAAAAGGAAAAAAAACTATAAAACAATTAAACAATTAAAGAAAAGTTCAATATTGTAAATAAAGATCCAAAAGCCCCTTAATTACGTAACAAATACGTATATGTTAACTAATATTAGTATTCACGGACTGAAAAAAGTGCAAACGGAAAATTTCATTTTTCTCAGAAAATTAGAGATGATAATAAACTAATTTCATTCGAAGACTTCATTTAGTTTTATCAGTTAGAATTGACTTATAATCCCAGTATAACACAGTAACTACCGAAATTAAGTTTAGCATATATTAAAATTTATCACATTCTTATTATTTAATGCGGCATTTCCTTAAATAATATGGTCTTGTTAGGCTGTAAGTTTGTCAGGTCTTGTCAGGCTCTGTCAGGCACAAGGAAATTAAAAAAGAAAATTATTCTAAAATGTCCTTTGGAACAGAAATAATGATAATTATGATGATTTTATTATATTTATTTATAATTACAATTTTCTTTCAAAGCTGTGGTTTACATTTTACTAACAAAATGTTATATAATTTAATTCTTTCCCTTTTGCCTCTTTTTAGTCCGACATTCGCTCATTCTATGGTTTATCTAAATTTGAGTAGTAAGCAATTTTACTATAGATAGTGAAATTTAGAAAAGTTGTGCACAAGATCTACAGTTTCCTTTTCGCGTTTTATTTCGTCAGGCACTTTGTTATCACAAGGTCCATTGTGGATTTACATAAGGTTACAGCAAAGTGCGGCTTAAGCAGTAGAATCGTATATATTTCCGTATCAAGGTATGAAGGTGTCAAGACGAAGAGTATGAAACTAAATGAAGGAAGCCTGCGGTCCACCGCCTTGCCAATTAAAACAAAGTCTATTGGCGACACTAATGCTGGTCTTGCTATGAGTACTGTAGGTTAAGGCTAGATCCGTTTCGATAAGTGTGTGTTTTAATTTCTGTTAGTCTAGGCAAAGCCTGTGGTCACATTAGATTAAAATTGTTGAATTTATAGAAATTGTGAAAAACGAGATTGTTTCGAAACCAGACTCAGGTCAACTGATAGTTTCACGTTTGTATATATTAATTTAATCATTCACAAATGATGAAGCAGAATAAAATTGGAATGTTTTAATTCTGTGTTTGTTTGTCTGACAGTTAAATATTCTGGTGGTAATAATTCGCCTCACAAAAACAGATTGAAGTGTTTGGTATTATCTTATTGTTAACGTACTGACGTAGCTAAGTAACTTAGAACACACAGAAAGTTTTATAAAGCATAAAACTAATATTTAATTAAATGGGTAAATTATTATGATACTTTATGTAAAGTTCGGTTATTCTAGAGCAGGGCTTCCCAACCGTATAGTGAATGCGAGGCATCTTTTCTGCTATAGCAGAATCATCGCGATCTCCTATAATTTGTTTCCTTAAAATAGACGTTTAGGGCCGATGCCAATGTTGCCGCGTCTTGTTATTACCGCCTCACTTATTTTCTCCACCTCATCTGAGATTGTAGTTCAAGTCAGCCTTCATTTGCGCGCTTTTCTTAAAGCGAAACAGACAAAACGGAAATGAAGTAAGAGAAATAATTAGGCGATCCGAACCATCATTACTGAGGTTGTCATTCCCATGCATAGTTCCGGAAAACAATTTTGAAGTTCCTATTTTAAAATAAAAGAAAACCGATGAAATGTGGAACAATATTAACAAATATAAAATAAGAATAACCATTCTACATCAAAATTATGCAATAATAAGCTTACAAATTAGTTGCATTTCAAGGAAAGAGGGTGAGAACCTAGAAACTGCTGAAGAAAGTAAAATTACTTTTACTGAGTTGTTTGACGATGTCCAGATTTGGCAAAATTTTAGAAGGGAAAGTTATAATAAAAATAGGTAATCTTAGCTGCTTATCAAAGTGTTTCTTCAAGTAAAAGTTTTGTTCTGATTTTAAATTAGTTAAACCAGCAAATGAAAACTGAAACAAACACTTGATTCCAAACGTGGCTTAATTGCTTTTTGTATTTATTTTTGAATTTGACTTTAAATCTCGAACAGCCTGTAACTGAATTCCATGAAAACTTTTAAACAAAATCAATCTAAAATTGATGGAAACAGGGATGACGAAACCATATCTGTAAGTATTAGTATATGATGATAAATTTTGTGAAATTACTTTAAAATCCAAGAAAATAAATAACTGATGTAATTCTTAATGTTGCCTTTTAGCTGTACCTTGAGTTATCGCAAGCAATTAAAAGGCGACTGACTATAGCATTATTGTCAAAGTTACACATATATAATAAAGTATATATTTAGATCATGTTATTATAGAAAAACACTCATATTGTAGTATTTATAACTATCAATGCTACAAATGCTTCTTTTTGTTTTATCGTAAATACTTTCTAATATATAATTATAAGGTTTCTTCTTCAATCTCTTAATCGTCTTGCTAACGTATGCTGCGAAACCCTATGTGGAGGACAGTGAGCAAATCTAGGCTATGTCCTTTGGTGTTGAAGAACTACAAAGTCAGAAGGAGGATTTAAAGTGACCCTTTAATTCAAATAATTACAACTCTCCAACTTGAGAGTAAGCCACTACTTGGGCTGAACTAAAATAATATGAAATAAAGTGTGTTAACAAATTCAAATACCTAACTTAACTTTAAGTAAGAGGGAAGCCTAACTCTTAGTGAAATGCAATAATGGGAATTTTCACTAGCAAGCACTAGTAATTGCAATTTGCCTATGAAGGCGAACTTTCAGTAGACA
>KK115718.1:0-13624 GCA_000611955.2 Stegodyphus mimosarum
GTTTTCTTGTAGGTGATGATGCCTTTCCCTTGACAAAATATCTAATGAAGCCATATTCACGGAAACAACTGTCAAAGGAACAGAAGATATTTAATTACAAGCTTTCATGGGCTCGGAGAATTGTTGAGAATGCCTTTGGCATAATGGCTCAACGGTTCCAAATTTATTTTAAACCAATCCCTCTGAGCCCAGAAAAAGTAGATGGAATTGTTAAAGCTACCTGTGCACTGCACAATTTTCTGCGCACAACAGGTAAATCTACATACATGCCACCAGGATCATACGATGAGGAAGATTTCAACAGTTTCAATTTCAATCCAGGATCCTGGAGGAACATTCCTCAGCCTATGGGATTTCTTCCCATATCTGCGTCTTTCACGCCAGGACATAATCCATCCAAAGAAGCAACGAGAAAGCGTGATGCGTTATGTCAGTATGTGAACAGAGAGGGAGCTCTTCCCTGGCAACATACGCATCCGTCTGAAGCAAACTAAATATGAAATATAAAATGTATCTACTCTATAATAAAAACTAATCCTAAGGTTATCAATTTATGTTGATACAAACTATTTAAGAAAGAGAAAAGCTATTCAAACTACTTAAGTAAGAGAAAAAATATTTATTCATTCAAATAATAGTTAATTAGTACATGTGCTGTTAAATATGTTTTGGTATATAAAAAGACTGTTTATTCTTTTTCAGTTTTGGAAATTTTAGATTTGAACCAAGATCTCGGCTATAATTTTGGCAAGTACATGAAGCACGAATGTAAAAATAAACAACACAGTATATAATAACAATAATACTTGCATGTCGTTTCCTAAGATTATTTTTAAGAATCCTTATTATTTTATCATATGTAATTATTGAACCCCTAAACCCTTCTCCTTTTTGCAATTTTTAACATTGCCCCCTCCAAATAGTTTCGTTGTTAACATAAAGTTTCATGTCATGACCACCTTTGCATGCTTGATTCTTAAGTAAAATACCTCTTCCTTGAAAAAGGATATGGCATCCACTTCATTACTTATTAAATTAAAGATTGTTAACATCATGTTCACACACACACACACAAAAAAAAGAAAAAGTAATGAATACATTTTTAAATAAAAAAATGTGAATTCGAGAACCTAATCAAAAATGAATAATATAAGAACACATAGCAAGAGCAAAAATGCAACGTAGTGCTAAACTCTAATTAGGTAGTAAGGTATAAGAATATATAGTCAGTACTAATGTACGATCACATGAAGAGATATAAAAACATTCATCTAAATTATGACATAGTTCCAAGAGGAAGATATTTATTGCAAATTGTTACTTTTGGATCCTACTGAAATTGTGTTTCTGGACAACACACAAATAAAATATAAAGTGATATAAAAAATATTAATATTGATTAAATTATAGTGATTATACTTTATTTTTTAAAATGCTGAAATCTATAATTTAAGAAAATTAGAATTCATCTAGCATAATTTGTATAAACCTTAATACACCTTAAGTATTTGTACTGAGTGTTTCACATCCAAGCTGAATTGTAATAAATTGCACCTCAGAATGTTTTTATACAAAGCAACAAATTTAAATATCCCCAATAAAACAGATCTATATATTTTTTTTTCATAATTCCATTCTTATTTTTATAGTTTATGATATATATTCATTGCATCCTCATGTAGGGATGCTTGTAAAAAAATGAATATAAGTTCACATAAGTATTGAAGATTGCAACTTATTAATGAAGCAGAATACAGAAACTATAAAGTCAGAAAACATATGAATGAACATATTTCACATTACTGAACATAATTAAAATATGTTACATCAGTGAGTCAGAGAAAAAAGTTACTTCATGCATAGTTATAAAGTATATTTCAAGGAAAATATTGTACTTACCAAATTATGTTGAGTTTTTCTTTGCGCCACATGGGGACGTAAAAAAGAGTCTGCCATCTGAAACCATACAATAGATGGTTTGTAAATATTATCTCCAGAAGTACCAGATCGCTTTGAATTAGCAATTTTTTTTAGCTCCTGGAGATAAGTAGAGCGAAAGTTGTTTATTTTGTGCTTGAGTTCTGGAACTCCAAGTCCCTCAAAATTTAGCGTATTAATGATATCTTCATACGCCTTCTTCGATTTTTATCTTTATATTCAGCTAGTGAAGTGTTCCATAACACTTCATAGGCATCAAAAAATGCCATTGTCTGACTGTCGCTCCATCTCGCAATTTTCGACATTTTGAAAATCACTGTCACGACAACGCTACTCGGAAGAACTGCCCGGATGGGTTTTTCAACAGGTTCAAAGTAGAAACGGAAGCGCTGACTCATCTTCCCTACGTTTCTACTCGGTCGAAGTAAGCGTTTACATTGTCAAAGTAGTAGTAACGAGCGGCTCGTTACGTGCTACTCTGACATATGTAAACTGGCCTTAAATGACAAACAGAGAATAAGGAAGCCTATTTACTGCTTGTACATCCTCTAGCCTTCCAGCAATAGCCACAGGAATCCTGTACAAAGAACGCTACGCATTTTGCAGCTGGTAGAGGTTTGTATCTGATAACGGAATTTTCAAATAGAAAAAGTTTGCAGAATAATAACTAGTTAAAAGACAAGTTATTATGATGGGTATCGGAAATGAATATGTAGGTGAAGAATGAACGGTTGCTTTAAATTACTGAGATTTCTAACACATTAATTTAATCATATTTTTTACAAATATCATTTTAATTATAGACTTTTATAATACATTCATTATCCAAAATTATTTTCTAATTAACTGAAAGATTAAGTTTGAATCCATTGTTAAAAAAGAGGCTTCTTCTGAATGGCTTAATACAAGGAAATAAACTTATTTTACACATGCTCGTAGCATAAGAAAAGGAATTTCTGAAGTATTTTAAAAACTGTAAAAAGATGTACATATACAATAGAAATGATTTTTCACACTAAACAAATTTACCGGAAATCGTTCTGGAAACAAAATTCAATACTTGCCCATAGTAAGAAGGGCAACTTGTGAAAGCTTGTAGAATTTACAACACTGCAAATCATTGCGTAAGTAGGAAAATTTCCAAAAGCTATTTTAATAATATAAGTAACAATTATAAGATATTGCTTTTTGATCAGTAACATGGGTTGTTTGAACTCACAAAGAAAAACAGCTGAATACACATATTAGTAACTTTAAATTGCATCAGTATCACAATGGGTTAATTAATTTTAAATCGCAAAATACAATGAACTCTCTGTAAGATAGCCAGACACTGCTACAAAAAATTTTCTATGCACGTGGTTGTCTTAGGGAGGCGATATTTGATGCCAGTGTTATATATGTTGTTAAATTACCACTTTTGTCATCGTGATAGCACTCTCTGTGTATATATTTTGAATCTGAAAATAATGCATTCAGCACGGCATACACATATACTTGAGGGATAATTGGATGTAACAAGTTCAATTCAATAAATCCAAATCTATTTAGATACAGAAATTATTGTGTCATTAAAATGTACAGAAAATGATGAAAATATATAGTTTCTTTTAGCATAAATCTTAACAATAAGCAGGATTATAATTTAATCAATAACAAACATGAATAAAAATATTAGTAAACTTGAAGCATTATAGATCTTAATATTAAACATAACTGCTGCAAGAATAAAAAAGAAACAGATGTCTACATGACATGCAAACGAAAGAAATTGGAGAGTATGCTTAAATGATAAAAACCAAATCCATAATACCATCTGAAACCTGCATTCATATATAATGATGAAATACAACAAATTTCTCATGAGCATGAACCTAAAGTCCCAGGAAATACTACTGTAAACTCTGTCGACAATTCCAAAACCACAAAATCTGGACGAATTGTGAAATTTAGCAAGAGACTCATCACAGAAATTGGTTAACTTGCTCATAATTACTCTTGAGTTATTCGATTTTCAATGTTCATCATATCACAATTATTCTCTACAAATTTCAGAACTGAGAAACTTTTATTTTCATTTATTTATGTCAATTAGATTTAACCTGTATTACTTTATTTTGTTTTCTACTTTTACTTAATTTCATGTATGTAAGTGATTTCAGCAACTGACAACCCAGCATTCCAATTCCCTCTTGTTTATGCTAGTTGTGCTATGTATGTGTAAATACTGTCGTTCTCTCACTTCGCTTGTTCACTGGGGGGATACTCTTGTTGTGGTTTATTTTATTTGAAAAAGCCTAAAAAAATATCCTACCAATTTAACCCCAGAACAGCCGAGAGATGACAGCACATGATTACAGACCACAAATTTCTATCCCAAGATTCTCAAGGCAAGAGCAGTCGTCGAACGCGCGTGATTGTGCACGTGTGTAGTTTGGAGGTGAAGATGAAATAAAAAGTGTTAAGTTTGAAATGTTGAATCTAATTTGATCTTCTTAAATAATTATCATAGATTCTTAACACATCTATTGACAGAAAGAGAACAAAATGCAAATAAGAAGCAAATTCCTGAACAGCTAACAATAAAGAGAGATTAAAATTAGGATGAAGTGTCAAAACTGTCAGATTTTTATTGATATAAAACATCAAATGCCTCTCCACTTGCTAAATTTAAATGGCAAGTGAAGTTGTGCCGCCCCCTCCTGGTATAATTTTTCGATGCAGAAAAATGGAAAACATTTTTTTTTTTTAAAACTGGAAATGCAGAATTTATGAATTTCTTTTCTCCGAACATAAGTTAGTGCTGTTCAGTGCAAAATTTAGGACACGCATTTTTGCTGCTTGGAGCAAAATTTTAAAGCTCTCGTTCTTTGATCATTGTATATGAAACAACACTGTTGGAGAATATAGATATTCCAAGAGTTCAGTTGGCATCTGTCTAAGGTGATATTACATATAAAAAAGTGCTTGTGGTGTAGTATTATAATGTTTATAATAACACATTATACTATATTTAATGTTTTTATCAACCTTAGTTTTAATGTCCATTTATTTGTGTACACATATATGGCCACAATTAGCACACAATATATTAAAAAAGATATAACTCTATGAATATAATACGAAAAAAAATTACGGGTCATTCAAATAAATAAAAATTCAGTGATTCTTTTCCTGTGTTCTAGCATACGTAATTATTACTACACCCCATGGAACGGTGTTTGCTACACCAGGTTACCTCAGCCTAAGCTCTACCCCTTGTAGAATAAGTTAGTAGCTTCGAAAATTGATGTATGATTAACTTATCAATTAAGGATATATTTTTTATATATATATTAAGAGTTAAAGCTTAAATTTAATATGCTCAACTGCACATTAAAAATTAACAGATATGAGCAAAAGATGAACTAGGAAGTTAATGAGCTGTTAATTAGATTAAGACTGTGGAGCTGGTGAAATGGGATATCACATGGTAAGTAATGCAAATACTAGCAGCTCGAATCCATGTTAATAAGTAATATTGAAAGATTACACAAAAAGAATGCATGATAGAAAATGATAATTAACTTTCATATAAAATGATAATTAACTTTCATATATACATACACAAATACAGACATATAATACAGGGATACAGTAAAATGATGGTGCTCAGCAACTAGAGGTAAGAAGAAAAAAGGTGAGGTTTACATAATCCAAGTACTATTACCTAAATTGTACATATACAATCAGTGGATTCTCATATCTATTTTATAAACGTGCATTATTATTACTTAGCCAACAATACAGACACATATAAATTTTCATTACTTTTTACACTTGTTACATGCACAATTGCTGTTTTTCATTAACAAGAGAACTGAACTAAGCATTTCAATACTTTTTATATCAGCTATATGAGCAGGTTTCTGTTTATGGAGATTTTTCCCGACTCTCTGAGCTCAGGGAAGTTCTCACGATGAATTCATTCGAATAATGGAAATAATTGACTGTATCATAGAGATTTATTCGCATTCCGTCCAGTTTCGTATTCAGAAAGGGGGGGAAAATGAAGGTAGGCCCTTTTCCATTCCGGAAGATTTTCCATATAAAACGTAAACAAAGTACCGAGACTTCGTAATCAATTACAAAACCCAAAGTATATCAGCTCTTCGCCATCGATGGTTAAAGGAATGTCTGGGCCATCTGAAAAAGCGGCAACCTTTCAGTTTTTATACTTTCTATGAAGTTGTAGTGGAACATAGTTTAATGTTTTTATATAATTATTAAGATTTTCTAACTGGCAACATGATGTAATGTTTTTGCATAGTTATTAAGGTTCGCTGTGTGGCAACAGCGAGTTGAGTTAAAAAACGGTTGAGTGTGCTATGATAAGCATTGCGTAAGCATTATTTATTAAAAGGTTTGTTATATTATTTTTATATCAAAGAATAAGTAGTATGTTGAAAACAAGTATGGAAGTTAGAAAAAATAAATATGCTGTTTTCTTTAGAACCAAAATTAGCATTTATTTAAATTATTAAATACTGTGGCATCAATACGCACACTAAAAGACTGGTGACCGTAAGATTGGATTATGGAAGCAACTTCAACGCTGGAAACTTGGAAGGTGGGTCTTAAAATTCCACCTTTTGGGCCAGAAAAGCCTGAAATTTAGTTTTTCAAAATAGAAGCTCAATTCGAAATTAATGCAGTAACTGATGATATTACCAAATTTAATTATGTAGTATCTCAACTAGAGCAAAAATATGTTGAAATTTTTTTATATATCATTACAGATAAAACACCTGATAATAAATATGCTTTAGTTAAAGAACGACTGTTAAATACATTCAAAGAGAGCGAAAACAAGAGAATTAAGTGATTAGTCACTGGCCTTGACCTTGGGAACATGAAACCCAGTCAGTTACTTCAAAAAATGCGATCGCTCGCTACTGATGACGTTTCAGATAAAGTACTCAAAACATTGTGGTTAGAAAAAATGCCGGACTCCATCAAAAATATTTTACTGGTTTCCGATTAATGGTTAGACAAAATATCTTTATAGGCTGACAAAATAGCGGAAATGAATTTAAAACCTGAAATTTATGACGCTGGCAATAATTTAAATTCGGTTGATGAGTTACTGATCAAAATTTCTTCGCTCGAAAAACAAATAGATCTCGGCTGCATGTTCATCTTTGCAATTTATGCAGAGTGGGGCAGCAGTACATGTGTCACTATCGTAGCCAACCACAGCACAACGTGCACACGCGAGTTTGCCACGACAGGAGATCTTAGAGAGACCAAAGCGCTGGCACTGGAAACATTGCATCGGGTTTGGCATATATGGGCGTACGCGGCAATTGTGGTGGTGGTGAGTGAAATTTTTTGGCGCAAAACCAGAAATGGTTATACCGCGCTAAACACAAGGTAATGAGATATAAAGTGATACAAAAGACAGTGAAATTAAAATAGCTATGAATTAAACAAGTAGATAAAGGAATGTACAAAATCCAGGGGATGAGGTCATATAAAATCAGCTAAAATCGCAAGTGTTGAAACTAATATACAAAATTAAAGTCAGTTCAGATGAGGTCATAAACACCAATATCTTTTAAATAGTAAAATAAATTACAATTGACCTCTCTTCCAATTAAATGGTCGAGAGGTAAGTCACAGCTGTTAAAATATTTCACTATTAACAGATGGACATTCAATTAAGAGGTGACGGACAGTTAAACATACATCACATTTTGAGCACAGGGGCTCATTGTCAGCATTTAAAAGGTAGTTATGTGCCATTCTGTTATGACCGATTCTAAGTCTAGTCAAAAGAACTTCCTACTTACGTCTTCCAGTAAAATGCCAAAGTTTGATTCTAGGTTTCACCCTCTTTAATTTATTAAAAGACTGAACACCCAAAAACTGCTGCCATTTTTTCAATATCTTTTGCTGGATAAAACTACTAATGTCTGTGATAGGGATGAGGCGGCTGGATATTTCAACAGCTGATTTTGCGACGACATCTGCTCGCTCATTACCTTTTATACCGGTATGCCCGGGAACCCAGCAATAGAGAATGTCAAATCCGAGTCTTGTTAAGTTTAAGTTCAGTTTCAGGATATCAAAAATTACCGGATTATGGGTGTTCGAAAAAGCTTCTAAAACTTTTAGCGATCTGTAGGAATCTAAATAAACTATAAATTTTTTCTGCCGTCGCTTTAATATGTACAAAAGTGAATGATATATTGCGGTAAGTTCAGCTGTTAAGACTGAGGAAGCGTGGTGCAAACTTCTGCCTTCTACATGTTCACCAATTACAAATGCCGTCCCGACATGGCAAGTTGACTTCAAACCATCTGTGTATATTGGAACATATTCTTGATATTTATACCTGCGATCAGCAAAAAGTTGGGTATAGGTGACATTGTTAGTGTCTCTTTTCATGTCATGGGGAAAAATTTCAAGAATCTGGATTCCTGCCTGTTCCCAAGGAGGAATTTCAAAGTACTACATGGCTTGGGGGGATATATCAGACAGGGAGAGTTTCTCCATCAGAGAGCGAACTCTCAAAGAAACAAAGAACTTCTCCCTGTGTTCAAAAAAACTCTTCCTGTATATTATCTCATTTGTACTTTTCTTATCTAGATGCTCAAATACATTGAGAAGCTCAATCTGTGGATTTTCCCAAGGTGGAACTTCTTGCTTAACTGGTTGGACCCTCACATTGGACAGGCAGTAAGTTGCCAACAGTGATTCACATCTTTCAAAAAACGGAGGAGTGTTAAGAGACCGTGCAGAGAATAAAAGTTTATAACTTTCATCAAGCTTACATATCTGGACAGGATGATTTGTTTCTGAATTAATTTTAAAATACTCATGAAGAGACAATTGCTCACGCCTTAACCCATGAGCCGGTTCATAACAGTCAACATACAGGCTCTGGATAGGAGATATTCTGAACGCTCCACAACAAATTCTCAGAGCCTGATGATGAACAGGATCTAGTTTTAACAGAGTCGAAGCCTGTGTCGATCCATAAACTGCCGAGACATAATCTAATCTAGAGCGAACGAGCGCTCTATAAATACGAAGTAAACACCAACACTCTGCGCCACAGGAGGTGTTCGCCAAGACTTTTAAAAGAGTTAAAGTTTTGAAACATTTTCCTCGCACATATTGAACATGCGGAAGGAAGGTTAGCTTTCGGTCGAACATCATTCCTAAGAACTTTACTTCTGATGTAACAGGAATTTCTGACCCAGAAAGATACAATTGAACCGTCTTCCCTTTTGAAAACACAAATCCTTGTTTTTCAGACCATTTCTGGATTCCGTTAATGGCAATCTGCAACTGCCTTTCAATATACCTCATATCTGCACCATAGCAATTTATCTGGAGATCATCAACGTACAGTGATTCTGAAACTGTAGCAGGAAGTTCCCTTAATTATTTTTAAATTAAACAAAGTCACACTTAGAAAGCAGCCTTGAGGCACACCCTCTTTTTGTTCAAAATTATTTGACAAAAAAGAGCCAATCCTTACTTGAAAAGTTTTTGCCTTCAAAAAGTTCAGGTTGAAAATTGGTAGGTTGCCACGCAAGCCACTAGCATGAAAATTCTGTAAAATACCATATCTCCATGCCTTATCGTAGGCCTTTTCGATGTCAAAGAAAACAGCAAGAAGATGGTTTTGCTTTATGAAAGCTTTACGAATAGATGTCTCCAATCGGAGCATATTATCTATCGTCATCCTTCCTTTTCTGAAACCGCTCTGAAAAGAGGAGATTATGTTGTTTTTTTTCTAGATAATAGACTAGGCGGCAGTTTACCATTTTTTCGAATAGTTTGCAAATACAGCTCGTAAGAGCAATGGGCCGATAGTTCGAGGGATTCTTTGGGTTTTTTCCTGGCTTGGCCATGGGAATGACAACAGCTCTCTTCCATGCACTGGGAAAATTTTGCTCCTTCCAAACCCTGTTGTAAAGGGTGAGAAGGGCTGTCAATGACTTACAGGGAAGATGCTCCAGCATTTCATAATTCACGCCATCCAAACCCGGGGTAGATCTATGTGTCTGCATCAAAGCTGTTCTTAGCTCAGAAATTGTAAATTCCGCGTTATATGGCTCGGAGGTGGGAGAGTTGAAATGAACGGGAGCTTTTTCAGAGTTTCGTTTCAGAGACAGAAATGCCGTCGGGTAGTTGCTGTCACCAGAAAGTAGTTGCTGTCACCAGAAAGAGCAGCAAAATTTTCCCCAATCACGTTCGCAATTTCTTCTCCCCACAGTCAGCTTTCCCGAAAGCTTATCCCCGAGCCACTGACACAAAGACTAGTGACCAGCCGATCGTCACCCGTGAGGATGACAAGGTGCCTTCTGTTTAGCTGAAGCAGAGGCCAAAGCAGTGTGTTGTGGACAGTACAACAAGGGAGAAAGGAAAGAAGAAAGCTTCAGGTGAGAGGAGAGGATGGATCACTGGGGCTCCGGGATCGTGACACCCGTCTCACCAAGGTGATGATCCCCTGAAGGGGTAGGGTATTTCCGGATTGCCACACCCGTACTCGGGACTAATTAGTTAGAAGGAGAATGTGTGGGACAAATACTAGCAAGTAGCAGAAAAAATTTTATGGAAAGGTGTATGCGAAATTGGCACGTTATGTGGCAAAATTTACAGTTTTGTGCGCGCCGTGGAGCTGGTCTAATTAAAATAAGCTATTTCCTGTATCACTATACTCATTGAATGTAGATAAAATTTTAGCTAATTCTTTGTGGAAAAGTTTTTAATAAATTATCTATAGTTACTATGTTCTCATATTATAGTAATTTTAGATTATTACATAAAATTATAGTTTGACGTTTTTCTAAATATGCTGAAAATGAAGTGTATTGCACAAATACTTGAAGAATCTTAATTTATATTCTAGAAACTGAAGATAAGGAAGTATCGTACCAGAAATAGCGTGGTATTACTATACTGTTTAAGTGAAGATTTATTTGCTGCTGTTGTTGTAATACCACTGATGAGAAGAGCACATGAACTAGAGTCCTAAAAAAATTGTTTTTGCTCACACTACGAGTGCACGCAATGCTGAGAGTTATGTCATAATATTTATGCTAACTGCCTGTGCCGCTGGAGCAATGCCATTAGACATTTTTTTATCAAAAGGACAAATAATGCAGGCATATATTGAAGCTTTTAAATTGCTTCAAGAAGCTGTACGAGATGCTTTTAGTGGAAATACTTACCTGGCTATTTTTCTGACTGATCAAATCACAAACAGAGATAAATGCAATAAGATATGTATGACCCAAAACCCAAAATTTATTCTGCATTTTTAATGTTGCTCAGTCTGGTGATGGCTGTGGGAGTTGAGTCAATATTCCCAAAGAACAGCAGCCATTTTTAATGAGAAGTTTTCAACGCATAACAAAGCAAGAAGCTGCAGATGAATAACAGAAATTTTATGCAGTTTGCAGTTTATTTAAAAACTGGCAGATACGGGAGCAATGGTGCCTGTCATGGAGAGATAAAAAGTGTCGCGGTCACCACACAAATAATTTTTCTGAAGTCGCAGTCAGGAATTTTAAGCATATTTTGCTAACCAGAGTTAAAAGTTTATAATGTTATCACTTTAGTTAATTTCATCTGCACAGTGCTAGAAAACTACTACTGCCACAGATTACGTAGTTTGCCAATAAAATGCCATCTGCAAGTTATCTGTTTGAATCTATGTGTGAAAAAACCCCAGTATCTCCAAGAAGGAGATGTCAAAATGAAAGGAGATTATGAATATATTTAGCCTGGTGAGCAAAATTGAGAGGAACACATGGTAAATTTACAGATTGCAATATGCTCATGTCCATCAGGGGTGTTTGCTAGTTTCTACAGGCATCAGTGTGCAGTTTTCAGATTTTTCGAAAAAAGGTTCAAGAAATTTCCCACATTTATCGGTAACTGACAGATACAAAATTACGAAACTGACTTTGGGTGATGCTGTGCCAGGAATAGAATTTTGCAATTCTGTAATTTCAGAGGAACGAGAAATAACTATGCCCAAATCACCTCCAAACAGGGTACTCACACAACATGAAATTACTAGCACGAGTTGTGAGAATGACGTAGCAGCCCAACAGCAAGCCCAGCTTGACTTTATTACGGAAAGAAAAACTGAATACGATACATCAGCTAATTAATCAAAATGCTGAGGCTTCTGGATCATCACTGAGTAGTTTAGATAATTTCATTATCAAACTAAAAGCAGAAAAACGTGTGGGTCGTTGGGACACCCTTTTACATACAGCAAGAAGCAAATTGAGCATGAGGTGGCAAGAGGCAGCTGCCGTAAGTTGGTTGGTAGGTTGGTAGTGGGATTCCTGGTGCAAAACCTTAAAGGTTATGTGTGCCGAAACACGTCTGAAATCTTCATCTGTCAAACTAAGGAAAAACAAGAGATACAGAGACTCACAAACAACTTACAATAAAGCAAATAAACACACAAATAACTTACGAGTACACATATTAAACAAGACAATTTTAAAACAAAACCACACTAGTAAAACAGACAGAAGTAATAACATGATGACAGCTGAGATGAACAATAAAATCCAGATGATTCAACTACCAAAAGGTAAAATTCTGAATGGTGGTGGTGGTGGTGGTGAATGAAATTTTTGGCGCAAAACCAGAAATGGTTATACTGCGCCAAACACAAGGTGATGAGATAAAAAGTGATACAGACAATGAAATTAAAATAGGTATGAATTAAGCAAGTAGATAAAAGAATGTGCAAAATCCAGTGGATGAGGTCATATAAAATCAGTTAAAATCACAAGTCTTGAGACTAATATACAAAATTAAAATCACTTTAGATGAGATGATAAACTCCAATATCCTTTAAATAGTAAAATATATTACGATTGACCTCTCTTCCAATTAAATGGTCGAGAGGTAAGTCACAGCTGTTAAAATATTTCTGGCGAATACTATTAAAAGATAAACATTCAATTAAAAGGTGACGGACTGTTAAACATACACCACATTTTGAGCACAGAGGCTCATTATCAGCACTTAAAAGATACTTATGTGTCATTCTGGTGTGACCGATTCTAAGTCTAGTTAAAAGAACTTCCTCCTTACGTCTTCCAGTAAAATTCCAAAGTTCGATTCTAGGTTTCACGCTCTTCAATTTATTAAAAGACTGGACATCCCAAAACTGCTGCCACTTTTCCAATATCTTTTGCTTTATAAAACTACTAATGTCTGAGATAGGGATGAGGTGACTGGATATTTCTACAGCTGATTTTGCGACGACATCTGCCCGCTCATTACCTTTTATACCGGTATGCCCGGGAACCCAGCAATAGAGGATTTCAAATCCGAGCCTTGTTAAGTTTAAATTCAGTTTGAGGATATCAAAAATTACCGGATTATGGATGTTCGAAAAAGCCTCCAAAACTTTTAGCGCGCTGTAGGAATCTGAATAAATTATAAACTTTTTCTGCCGTCGCTTTGATACGTACAAAAGTGAATGATATATTGCAGTAAGTTCAGCTGTTAAGACTGAGGAAGCGTGGTGCAAACTTCTGCCTTCTACATGGTCACCAATTACAAATGCCGTCCCGACGTGACAAGTTGACTTTGAACCATCTGTGTATATTGGAATATATTCTTGATATTTATACCTGTGATCAGCAAAAAGTTGGGT
>KK115718.1:32441-75280 GCA_000611955.2 Stegodyphus mimosarum
TTTTTTTTTCCTTTTTCAGTCAAAAGGAACATGTTTCTGCATTTAGCACTCCTTATTCACTGTCACTGTCGATCACTACAGTAGTTGGCTGCACTATCAGTATCATTATCGCTAGTACTATTACCCCACAACTAGTCACCATGACCTGCAACCACAACTAAACTAGTACAATTCTATGAAATGTTTAACCAACAATGAATTTTATGCTCAATCATCAAATATATTTTGCTGTGTTGCCAGCTGTTTTTATACATCTATTTCCATTCATTTGCATGTATAAGCTGCACCCCTGAATTTGATATGCTTTTTCTGAAAAAAAGGGGGGTTACATTCGAATACAGTACAAAGTAAACAATGGTATTACTTTTGTTAATTTCTGTAAACTTCACCCAACCTTTGTAACATGACACTCTACTTTCCTGGATTTAATAATAATTCAAAAAGGCTTTTCCTCAATATGTTCTAGAAATCTTAACATTATGCATTTTTTTCATTTGCTGAAAAATTCAAATTACAAACACCTATGCATTATCTAGACATTTCTGCTAGAGAAATGACATGAATTTAACACATCAAAATTTCTGTGGATAATAAATAATAAATGCTGTGTTTACTTTTATTACCAAACGGAACTTACTTTCTGGACGTACATTGTATTTTTATTAAAAATAAATTCCTATGATAGATAACATAATTCAAAAACAGAAACAAATATCACGAGGAGACGAAAACTGTCTAGAACTGCGACTGTTGATTTAAGGACACATCACTGCATTTTTTTATTTTTTGAACTTCGCAAGAGCATTTTCTCAAAAGATTAATTTTTTTAACTATTCATACAAAGCTTACGTAATTAAACTGATTATTGTTCTTAAAGTGAAAATAATTTTAAAGAAATATTTTTATGGTCAAAAATGCACGAAACTAACAATTCATGATACCGATTTGATGTTTTAATAAAAAAAATTTATAAAGTTTGTTTGGAAAGCAAATCAGCATTTAAAGCAAACACCAATAAAATATTTTCATCTTTTTCAATAAATTTATTTTTTAAATCTTGAAGTAAAAAAAATATTTACAATTAAAAATATATATACAAAGAATTATTTACAAACATGCATTTTTTAAAGAGTTTTCATAATAAATTGAAAAATATGGCATCGGTCATCTACAGGATCATACACAGCGTGCATGATCCTGAGCTTAACTTTTGCTTTTAAATTTTCATCCATATTTTTCAATTTATTATGGAAACTCATTAAAAAATGCATGTCAGCATCATATACTTCTATGGCCATCAAATCACTATTTCTTTTCATTAATTTTAAAATTTCTGCTTTGAAATTTTCGCTTCAGTCCTCTGGGAGTTTCCGAAGTCATATATTCATTTTGATGATCTTCGTCACAGGACATATCCAGATGATTGACCTCATTATCAAATAGGTCCTGTGATTAAAGAATCTCTTCCTCAGCAACAGGAAGCGGTGATGCATTGCTACAACTAGGCCCATCCACTGTTTTCACATTAAAACGAGTGCTACATTGAAAAAATAAAATAATACACAATATTAAAATAAAAAAATTACTAGAATTCTGAACATCAATTTCAGCAAAAAATTCAAATTCTTAATTAAAATGTAATTTTTGGTTTTATTATATTAAAAAAAGGCAAAAGAAAAAATATTACATTTTTCAAAATTAGTTTTATGCCTAGTATCTAGTTTGCATTACGGAAAATAAATCCGAGTCATTTAAAATACGCTATATTTTTTAATGTACTGATAATATATTGTACATTAATAAAAAATCCTCAATAATTCCACTTAGTTTTCCAGAGTGGAATTATATGATATTCACAACTTAATATCAAAACAAATCATTAAATTACATAATTTCTACATTTTTAACAGCCTATTCTTATACTAGTTACAATATATAAAACAGAATTTACCGCCTATGTCTGATTGTACCTTCTAAAAAGGCCATCTGCTCAGCAAGTTCAAATTTTCTTACTTTAGATGCAGCATCACCGCTCCTTGTTGTCAAGGTCTTCCTGTGATGTATATGACCTTTGGATGCACTTCCATCGGTACTGAAGCTCTTTCACTATAATAAATTTTTTAAAATGTGTAATATTCCAGGATATAGTTTTACTAGGACAAGCTGTTAGGATAGTAAATGTTCGCATAAGTGAAAAATAAATGTATCTATGTAAGAATCTGAAAATGTATCTAAGTAAGATAATGTTTTTCTGTACTTGTAGCAAATTTCAAGCCCTTACTAATTAAATCATCCGTTAATAGCTGAACTTAACCTTTGACTTTTTCAATATTGACTTCTTTATTATCATAAACTGTCATAATTTCATTCAAATCAGAGCCATTACTGCTTTGGCAAAGCTTTCATTCTTAACATTACAAATTCTTTGATGAAGTAGGCCAAGTTCCTGACGCATGTGTGGCGATAAACTGAACAACTTCTGATCACACAGACAAATTAAGAATTAAAAAAGAAATTGGGAGATTCATGATAGAGCAAAAAATTTGTGTAAGAAAGTGTATTTCTTCTTACTGGTGAACCATGTTTGTTAGGGAGTGAGATCCATCGAAAAGATATAGTGGACTGTATTTGATTATAAAAAGTTTATTTATAAATGGTAAGGCACAGGGGCCGTAAAGATAAGAGCAGCACGCTCTTGTCAGCGCTGATGGCTGTTACACAATATGGGGTAGGAGCCTAACACGGGATCAGCCGCTCTTGTCGCGGTCTACAGAGGTTCTGCTCGATGTTCTTTAAGCGCCCTCTCAGGTGAATGTTACAAGATAGGATAGGACGGAACATCCCGCCCTGCATTGAAATATTTATATTTCAATACAACATAATTGCATAAGTATAACATTGGTAATATAATAAAGTATAACATAATATTAAAATGAGAATATCCATTACGACATACTGCATTCTGGGATATAATAGAATAAAATAGCATACATTCATACATTACAAAATTGATAATATCTAATATGATATAATTCTACAGTAATTGGGTTCATCAAATAAACATAAATATTATTATTCAATAGGTAGAAGACATAGTTTTGATATACATCTTTTGAATGTACCAGTAGGAGTCCTAACCAACACTACTCTGACCTTTTCATCAGGTCCCGTTATAACTTCTTGTATACGGCATGTAGCCCATTTACAAGGACGCAGATTGTAAAGAAAGGGCACCAGGTTTACATTGTTCCTGGCAAATTGCCATTTATTGCGTTGCTGCAATTGATTAAGGTAATCTCTATGCCACTTCTTCCAAATCGACTGAACCATTTTAGTAGTTTTTTGCCAACGAGATAACCTGTTTTCTGTTTGGTTTTATAGTTCAGGTTCTGGAATGGCATTTAATGGGCGTCCAATCAAGAAATGTCCAGGAGTGAGGACTTCATAATCGGTAATATCCGATGATAAGGGAGTTAAAGGACGCGAATTCAGAATTCCCTCAATTTGAGTAGAAATAGTCAGAAACTCTTCTAGTGTAAGCTTAGCATTACCGACAGTTCGTTTCAGATGGTGTTTAAACGATTTAACACCTGCCTCCCACAGTCCTCCAAAATTGGGGGCTCTAGGTGGAAGAAACTTCCAAATAAACACTCCTGAAGCTAAATAGGCAGTTACCCCAAATTCGGAATGTTTTACCAACCTTTCCAGCCGCTGTAATTCCGAACGCGCACCTACAAAATTTGTTGCATTATCCATGAAAATGGTTGAACACTTACCCGACGGCAAAAAATCTCTTCAAGGCAGCAATCAAAGTCTCAGAAGTAAGGTCGGTCAAAAATTGAAAATGAACAGCTTTAGTTAGTTGCTAAGCAGATAAAAATACCAATATAAATCTTGTAAAATGCCCTTTCGCTGTCCCTTGTATTTGATTTGAAAAGAACCGCAAAGGTCAATGCCAGTATTGGTAAATGGTGGGCTTGGTAAGACACTTTCAGAAGGAAGATTACCCATTAGTTGATTCACTGCAGTTGGACGCATTTTAAAACAAGATAGGCAAGTATGAACAACCTTTCGGGCTAAGTTGCGGCCATTGATAGGCCAAAACTGTTGGCATGTTGGTATGTGATAATGTTTTCTCAATATATTTTAGTTAAGGTATTGAGGATCTAAGCGCACTCATAAATTACCATCTTTTTTCTTACTATAACTAATGAATTCACAAATTCTGTAGGTTTATTAACTTTCTTTATAATACCATCTTTTTCCATTCTTGCCAGTTCCTTTTTTAATGGATTTAATAAACTAAGTGGAATTTTCCTACAGGGCTCTATTTTACCAACAGCTTCTGGTTTTAATTTAATGTGGTAGGTATAACCAGTTAAATTCCCAATTCCTTTAAATAAATCTTGATATCCATTTAATGACTCTGGTAACTTTTCACTAGATTCAGGATTTACTGTACATATCCTTTGCACCAGATTTAATTTTTGTAATGTAGGTAAACCTAAAATTGCTGGAACAGTTTTGTCACATGCTACTACTTGAAATTCTATTTCATCTTTGTCACCTTTAGATGTTTCACATAACAACTTGCATTTTCCAATTACACCAATTTTAGAACCATTGTAATTATTTAAAGTGACTTTTGATTCAGTCAAACACTTGTCTCTTAAATTTAATTGCTTAAATTTAGGCAATGGCAACACATTGCATTGAGCACCAGTATCCAACTTAACATATAAGTATTTAGATATGTTTACTTTTAGTTTTTCAAACCATTCTGTTTTGTTTTTAAAAAATATCATCTTTGTCACCTTTAGATGTTTCACATAACAACTTGCATTTTCCAATTACATCAATTTTAGAACCATTGTAATTATTTAAAGTGACTTTTGATTCAGTCAAACACTTGTCTCTTAAATTTAATTGCTTAAATTTAGGCAATGGCAACACATTGCATTGAGCACCAGTATCCAACTTAACATATAAGTATTTAGATATGTTTACTTTTAGTTTTTCAAACCATTCTGTTTTGTTTTCAAAAAATGGATTTTTATCTTCTACTGATCCTAAAATATATTCATTATCATTATAATTCAATTTATTCTCTATAGAATTTTGTAGACTACTAACACTTTTATTAGTACACATTTTAGAAAAGTGATTTTTCTTTTTACAGTAAAAGCAAATCTTATTATAAGCAGGACAGTTGTATAACTTATGAAAAGATCCACATTTTCTACATGGTTTTGAATTATTTGAGTTATTGAACTTAATTCCTTGATAATTAGGAGATGATTTAATATTTTGTTGCTTTTGTGTTAAATAAAATTTTTTCTTACAAGACTGACTTCTTTCTTCTGGAGGTGAAGCTTTATTCCGTTATATCACTTCTATTTTACTTTCTTCAGATAAAGTTTTCATCTGAACTTCTGCTAATTCAGCAGCTTTACACATTTTAATGCATTTCTCCAATGTTAACTGATCTTCTCTCAATAGCCTATCTTTAAGATTTTTATTTAAAATTCCACTTATGATTCTATCCCTAATTAAACTACCTTTTAATTCTGCAAATCCACAGTTACTACTTAATTTCTTTAACTCTGTTAAGAAATCATCAAACGATTCACCTACATGTTGTGTTCGACAGAAAAATATATGCCTACCAACACTTTCGTTTGCTTTCGGTATGCAGTAATTTTCGAAAGCTTGAATTACTTTGTCAACATCTTTTTTATCTTTCTCATTTAAATCAAAAGTATTAAACTTTTCAAGCGCTTCAATAATTGTAAATCTAATGTAATCTATCTTTGTGAATATTAATAAATGTGTGTGTTATCAACTATAGTCGTTGTCTTTCCCCACACAATCAATCAAGATACGAGGAATACTAAAATCAGAAAATATGTCAGCAAACACGGCAATTTTCTCAAAGAGAAGAAAAGGCGAACAAATTTACTGCTACTATGGAAATAATTTTAAAACAAACTTCTAAAAATTTGTCTCTAATCGAAGTCATTCAACTTTTAATTCTGGGAAGTATTGTCCCGGCAATAGTTACCCAGACCAATAATGCAGCAGAAGTCTACCTGCGTATAGTAATTTCACATTGCTGCCTGCTTTCTCATCCCAGCAGTTCAGTCAGATTTCTAGTGTTTATATTTTATTATCTCTCTGCCTTTTTCTCACATCTTCAACTTTACGACCCTTTTCCTGCCTCTCAGCCTCCGTTTTCTCCTTAACGCCAGGAACATTTTATTGTTACATGCTTAAGGGCTTATTCGTCTTGGTACCGGCAAAATTACACTATTGTGTAATTTAATTACGACGATGTGTGTATAAGGTGAATCGAATTTCTCCTCATTGTGGATAATTATGATAACAGCGACGTCATTTTTGGTGCTGGAAGCTTGCAGGTCGGTATAGAGATTTCAGAGCTGAGAGGTTTCCTCTGCGAAGACTTTGCAAATTTATCAGACAATCGGAGAAACGCCAGGCCATTCTTGTCCAGAGCGTCCTTGCGTTCCCTGAGTTTCGAGATACCAAAAAGTATCTGCTCAAATATATCCATGTTCCAGGTCCGTCAGAATCCAAGCCCAGTTTCGTGCTGAAGCAAGTAAATATACGGATATAATGCGCGGTCCTAATTCGAGCGCCCCTCAGGGGCTCACTTTTGTGAGTACGGGTGTCGCAATCCCGAGGTACCCTAGCTCTTCAGGGGATCATCTTCTTGATGAGACGGGTGTCACGATCCTGGAGCCCCAGTGATCTATCCTCTTTTCCGTCTCCTCTCCTCTGAACTGTAACTTCTCTCTTTCATTTCTCCCTCGTGGTTTTCCTCTTCGGAGGTTGGGGCTCGTCATGAGCAACTGGAACAATCCTTGTCTCTAGTTTGTATGTGGCGAGAAAACCGCCTGCGCGTTTGCCGTGCGCAGCGACCCGTGTCGTTGGAAAGGAGGATCCTGGTAGTTGAGGGGCGAGGTACTGTCCCCAACACACTGCTTTGGCCTCTGCTTCAGCTAGACGGGCGGCACTTCGTTGTCCTCACGAGTGTCAATCGGCTGGTCTCCCGACCTTGTGTCGGCGGCTTGGGGATAAGCTCTCGGGAGTTCCTGCTTTCGGGAAAGCCGACTGTGGGACTTCAGTTTGCATATAGGTCTGGCTAGCCCTAACACAGGAATCTGTGTTCCCTTGTTGGGCTCCGTGGTGGGCGGGGTGGTTGGACCCGAATCTTATTTTCTTCTCAATATGGCGACTCATAACATTTTCATTATTCCGAAACAAACTGAAACTACCAAAGTCCTTCAAAGTACTGAATCGTGCGAAACATCCACAGTAAAAAAACTGCGAACAGATGCAAATGCCAATATCCCTAAAAACTGTCCACGTTTCCTTGTCATTTCTAGTACTTCTGGCGAGCTTCAAAAATTATCACCGTTTGTAATTAGTAAGTACATTCAATCATGCATTGGTGAACCGAGGAACGTAAAGCATCTCCGTTCTGGAGACTTGCTTATAGATAGGACATCGGCCACACAGTCTGCAACCTTACTTCAAGTAACCAAACTTGGGCAAGTTACCGTCAAAGTAACACCGCATAAAACTTTGAACTATCGTCGTGGTGTAATCTCGGAAATCGACCTTCTATACGTTCCCGAAGAAGAGATCGAATCCGAGCTTGCAGATCAAGATGCGCAAAGAAGGTCAGTTGATTAACACGAAACACGTGATCCTGACTTTCAACTTGCCTGATCTGCCTAAGAATATTAAGTCCGGGTATCTAAATATTCCAGTAAGACCTTATATTCCAAATCCCATGCGTTGCTTCCAGTGCCAGCGTTTTGGTCATACCAAGAAATCGTGTCGTGGCAAATTGACATGCGCGAGATGTTCACTGGTAAGCCACGAGAGCGAAAACTGCTCCGCTGCGCCACTGTGCATAAACTGCAAAGGTGAGCACACAGCATTTTCCCGATCATGCCCAAAATGAAAATTAGAAAAGGAAGTACAGGTTACCAAAGTAAATAACAACATCTCTTATGCAGAAGCTAGAAGGCTAGTACAAACCAATCAGATTCGACCAAACACCTCTTTTGCCGCAGCCGTTAAATCAACTAAATCAATTGCAGTGCAAGTATCAGTCGGGACGCAAACACTTCCAATAAAAACACAGGAGACAAATAGTAAAAACAAAAAAGAAAAACCAACACATTCAATTCAAAACAAGGAAACAGTAGTTGAAAGCAGACTTAAAAACAAAACCCAACATAAAAACGATAAAAATAGAAGCCACAGCAATAGCTCACACGAAGGAATGATATCTGAATCAGGTGATTCAGATAGTATGGAAGTAGAAGAGGGCCTGGAAATCCCCAAACATCTGCTTCCACATAAAACAAAACAGCAACACCGAAGAAACAAAGATCAATCATAATGGCCACCCTCATCTCCTGAAACTGTCACGGCTTTCACCGGAATTTGATTGATATAAAAAATGTTATCAATGCATATCATCCTGTGTGCTTCGCAATACAGGAGACAAACCTGAAACCCAAAAAACCAGCAAAACTTCGGAGGTTTTCTTTCGTCAGGAAAGATAATACTGCAGGAGAGCCAGCCAGTGGAGGTGTAGGTCTCTTCACCTCTCTGGACTATCCATCAAATGCACTTTCTCTGACGACGTCTCCTTAAGTTGTCGCTGTGCAAATAAATTTGAATATTGTGCTTTCAGTCGTCTCTTTGGATTTGGCTCCAAACGAGCACATTGACCAACAACATTTAAATGAGCTTGTAGAGCAGCTGCCTGAACCCTTTATCCTTATAGGAGATTTTAATGGGCACAGTCCGCTCTGGGGAAATAAAGACACCAATTCAAGAGGAAGACAAATCGAGCAGCTAATTGAAGATCACAACCTTTGTCTTCTCAATAATGGGCAGGACACATACTTCCACGAGCCTACAAGAACTTTTCACGCCCTTGATCTTGCCATCTGTTCACCATCTCTGTTGCCATTTTGTACTTTTAGTGTCGGGAATGATATTCACAACAGCGATCATTATCCCATTTTCGTATCTCTCTCACGAAGAGGAGCAAACCCCATGTCGAGATCCCCTCGTTTTATATATGAAAGGGCAGACTGGGAACTCTTTTCTTCTGTTGCAGAGCTCACAGCAAAAATGGTAGAAGATGTGCATATCGATGAGGCAGTGGAAGCAATTACGTATGCTATCCTTCAAGCAGCTACGCTCTCTATTCCAAAAACATCAGGAAAATTGCCTAAATATTCCAAACCATGGTGGAACCGCGATTGTCAGGAAGCAGTGAGAAAACAGAGAAAAGCCTGGGGAATTTTCCGTAGATACCCAACTGTGCGAAACCTTATAACATTTAAAAGAGCCAAAGCAAACGCGCGAAAAGTACGACGGCAGAGCCAGAGGGATTCCTGGATTTCATATGTGTCATCAATAACATCCTCTACGCCAAGTAACCGAGTTTGGGAGAGAGTTCGAAAAGCATGTGGAATTTATAAAGACCACTCACTTTCCTTTTTGGAAAAAGATGATCGAGTGATTAGCAGCATAGAAGAAATCGCGAATACTATAGGTGAGGCATTTGCTGCCGTTTCTTCCAGCAGAAACTACTCACCCGCATTTCTTTCTATAAAGCATCGCTCCGAAAAAAATCCCATTGCTTTCAATTCCTCCAACTCTGAGCCCTACAACAGGGATTTTACTATGATTGAGTTAAAGAGAGCTTTGTTCCAGACACACAAATCTTGTCCGGGTCTTGACGGCGTGAGCTACGATATGCTGAAGCATCTATCCTGTAAGTCACTGAATGCCCTTCTAACTCTTTACAATAGGGTGTGGAAGGAGCATACTTTCCCCACTGCATGGATGAGAGCTGTTGTCATTCCTATCGCTAAGCCAGGAAACGACCCGCGGAATCCCTCGAATTATCGGCCAATAGCCCTTGTTTGAAAGATGGACTGTGACTGTTTGAAAATGCAGACTGTTTGAAAAGATGGTAAACAGTCGCCTAGTGTATTTCTTAGAAAAGAATAGTGTAGTATTACCTTATCAAAGTGGTTTCCGAAAGGGAAGGCCCCTCAGGGGCTCACTTTCGTGAGTACGGGTGTGGCAATCCCGAGGTACCCTAGCCCTTCAGGGGATCATCTTCTTGACGAGACGGGTGTCACGATCCTGGAGCCCCAGTGATCTATCCTCTTTTCCGTCTCCTCTCCTCTGAGCTGAAGCTTTCTTCCTTTCTTTCTCCCTTGTGGTTTTCCTCTTCGGAGGTTGGGGCTCGTCATGAGAGACTAGAACAGCCCTTGTCTCTAGTTTTCGAATGACGAGAAAACTGCCCGCGTGTTTGCCGTGCGTGGAGACCCGTGTCGCTGGAAAGGAGGGTCCTGGTAGTTGAGGGGCGAGGTACTGTCCCCAACACACTGCTTTGGCCTCTGCTTCAGCTAAACGGGACATTGAATAAGATCCACGAATGGTCAGTCAACCAAGGATTTACGTTTTCTAAACAGAAGACCGTCTGCGTGCATTTTTGTAGAAAGAGAGGTCTCCATCCTGAGCCTGAATTACACCTTAATGATTCTATCATTCCAGTTGCACCTGAAGCCAAATTTTTAGGAGTGATATTCGATCAGAAACTAACTTTCCTCTCTCATGTTTCACAGCTGAAAAAGAAGTGTGTAAAAGTACTTAATATACTAAAAGTCCTGTCGAATACATCCTGGGGTGCTGATCGATGCTCCATGCTTCGCATCTATAGAGCACTTGTCCGCTCTACACTGGACTACGGCTCAGTTATCTATGGATCAGCTCGTTCTTCTGTGTTGCTAAAACTAGATCCTGTGCATCATCAAGCTCTGACGATTTGCTCTGGGGCTTCCAGAACATCTTCTGTTCAGAGTCTTTACGTTGATTGCCATGAACCATCACTTCGTTTGAGGCGTGAGCAATTGTCTCTCTTGCATTATTTTAGCATTTTATCACAACCTGACAATCCTAATAGGCTAGCTTTGACTGATAACAGCTGTGACATTTTATTTGATGCACGGCCATCCTGTGTGCCTCCGTTTTCTTTGAAAGTTCGCTCTCTGATCGAGGAACTCGCCCTGTCTGACATATCCCCCCCAAGCCATACAATACTTTGAAATTCCTCCTTGGGAACAGGCAGGAATCCAGATTCTTGAAATTTTTTCCCATCATATGAAAAAAAAACACTAACAATGCCACTTCTACCCAACTTTTTGCTGATCACAGGATATGTTCCAATATACACAGATGGTTCGAAGTCAACTTGTCACGTCGGGACGGCATTTGTAGTTGGTGACCATGTAGAAGGCAGAAGTTTGCACCACGCTTCCTCAGTCTTAACAGCTGAACTTACTGCAATATATCATTCACTTTTGTACGTATCAAAGCGACGGCAGAAAAAGTTTATAATTTATTCAGATTCCTACAGCGCGCTAAAAGTTTTAGAGGCTTTTTCGAAAACCCATAATCCGGTAATTTTTGATATCCTGAAACTGAACTTGAAATTAAAAAGGCTCGGATTTGAAATTCTCTATTGCTGGGTTCCAGGGCATACCGGTATAAAAGGTAATGAGCGGGCAGATGTCGTCGCAAAATCAGCTGTTGAAATATCCAGTCGCCTCATCCCTATCACAGACATTAGTAGTTTTATCCAGCAAAAGATATTGGAAAAATGGCAGCAGTTTTGGGATGTTCAGTCTTTTAATAAATTAAAGAGCGTGAAACCTAGAATCGAACTTTGGAATTTTACTGGAAGACGTAAGGAGGAAGTTCTTTTGACTAGACTTAGAATCGGTCACACCAGAATGACACATAAGTATCTTTTAAGTGCTGATAATGAGCCTCTGTGCACCAAACGTGGTGTAGTTTTAACAGTCCGTCACCTTTTAATTGAATGTCCATCTTTTAATAGTAATCGTCAGAAACATTTTAACAGCTGTGACTTACCTCTCGACCATTTAATTGGAAGAGAGGTCAATCGTAATATATTTTACTATTTAAAGGATATTGGAGTTCATCATCTCATCTGAACTGATTTTAATTTTGTATATTAGTTTCAAGATTTGTGATTTTAGCTGATTTTATATGACCTCATCCACTGGATTTTGTACATTCCTTTATCTACTTGTTTAATTCATAGCTATTTTAATTTCATTGCCTATATCACTTTATATATCATCACCTTGTGTTTGGCGCAGTATAACCATTCCTGGTTTTGCGCCAAAAATTTCACCCACCACCACCACCACCTAATTCGAGCGCACTTGTATTTTACACAAGTCCTTCTTGCACATCTCAATACACTAGGTTCAACGAGAATCCCAACTTTTCAGAGCTAGGAAAAAAGAATAATAAAATAAAGTGTTCTGAGATCTGTGAAAAGGCCTTGTGTGGAATACCAGCACACTCGAATTAGGACTACGGATTTTATCGGTATATTTACGTGCCTCAGCACGAAACTGGACTTGGATTCTCACGGACCTGGACCTGGATATGGATTTGAGCAGATTCTTCTCGGTATCTGGAAATTCCGGGAACACAAAGATGAGGACGTCCTGGACAAGAATGACCTGGCGTTTCTCCGACTGTTTGAGAAATATGCAAAAATCATCGCAGATGAAACCTTTGAGCACTGCAATCTCTATACGGAACTGCAAGCCTCCAGCACCAAAAATTATGCCGCTCGCTGCGGTTTTCATATTCGTCAGGCTCAAAGGCATTCATGAAAAATCTTATAAGAGCAGGAAACGCCAATTTCCTGTTGTTGGACAGTATGAAACGAATATATCAAAGTATCATTATTCTTGGAGGGCCCACGCGTCGTCTGAGCTGGTAAATTGCCCACCGATAATATATTATATACATATTTGTCTCGATTTTATTTACTTATTTGATACTTTAGTTAAGAATATAAGGATAGGAAATAAAGTTAACGATGTTGCCAAAGAAAATATTCAAACTCTGAATGTTAATGGAGAAAGCAGAAAAAATTCTAACAAGATGCTAACTTAAAAAAATTCATAGCTTTTATGACAAATATATATGACTTATATGACATTTGTAATCGGTATTGGAAACCTTTGTCTGTGCTATTTAAGCTACATTACGGCTATATTACGAAAGTGCTATTTAGAATCTGCATGATCCATGAAATATTGCATGTCTTAGACTAGCAATGAGGTCATCAAATGGGTGAAAATGAATCTTTGTCAAGATTAATTTAAAGTAACCTCTCGCTTTTACAGATGGAAGCAATTTTCACACCACTCTCACACCTCGTCGTTGACTGGTAACGTTGGTCTTGGAATCATTAAGTACTGATTAAGTTTGCAATTATTTATGGCTATTTCGCCGATAGCAGATTGTAACCTATTTATTATTGACTTTCTATGAACTGACGGCAAAAATGCAAACGAAATTAAAATAAAGAAATGATCATATTCTTTTCTTTTTATGCTGAATAAATTCCAGCGACAATTCAGTTTTTAGTCTATTTGTTACGGATGTTAAATTTGCTAAATCAATACAAAAGTCGTATAAAAATAAGAAAATTAATACTATTTTCAATATAGATTATTTCCGCTTTTCCTAGAACGGAACTGTAAATATTTGCTGATATGTGATTTGTGTAATGATACTAATTATACTAATGAATTATTGGAATATACTAATTATACTAATTAATGATACTAATGAATAATGATTATTATAACTTGATATCATGTAAGTATAGCGCACTACAGCAGAATGTTTTGATTTCTTGTGAAGGAAATCAGTCGAAAATGGCAGAAAATATATATCACATTAAGCAGTAATGTGCATAGTTCGATTTCATGTTTTCCTTGGCAGTCAAATTGAGTTTTCCCAAAAATCCTTGAGGAATTCTGGATCAGAGGTAGAACTAGATTTCCGAAATGGCGTTAAATGTTCTGTCATTTAGCGCCATATATTTTTATAAAACTACTTTTTCTGCTTTAACGGTAATTAAAACCAAATGCTGTTCAACGTTGAAAAATATTAAAGATTCTTTATATGTAGCAGCGTCAAATATTGCACCAACATTTAATTTGTTATGCTGCAGAAAACAAGCACATCTGTCTGATTAGAATTTTCTTTAATTTTTATTTGCTTAAGATAAATTCTAAAACTACTTCTTTTTATATGTATATTGTTTAACAAAGAAGTCAGTTATTTACGGGAGGATATTTATTTTTACATCTTTATTTTATATTTAATATCTGGGATCGCGAAAATAATCTCAGTGATAAAAAGGGGTCGCGACTGAAAAACGTTTAAGAAGCCCGGCCTTAGGGTAACCTAACGAAAAATTATTTTGCACCGTTAGTCCCGTAAAGGATCAGGATTGAAAGTAAGAATGGTAAATGGTGACATAAAAATAAAGTGAAAAATTTTTATATTTAAAATAATATTTATTTAAAATTATGAATTTGTTTTAAGATGTAAAAAGCGATAAATTTGTTCAATAAGATGAGTGAACCTAATGGGATGGTATCAGATTATTTATGTTCGGCTCTAGGCTTTTGAGCAACATTCGTATGTCTTCATGAGCACTAATTTCCGTAGGGTTTCTTTTTTCAGGTATGAAGCTCATAACTGTACTAGATAGAACGTACGGGAAAGCCATCAACAGCATTTTTATCTACAGTGACCCATAATGCAAGATGTAAAATTCATATCTGTTTTGTAACCATAATTTGTGGTATCCTTGTTCAGACAGCTTCTCATTTGTAGATAACTTAATAAATTGCTCCTGTATTAGTCTGGATTCACCCGAGTTTGTGAGTCCATTTGAAAAATGATCCGACATCCAATTGAGAGTAACCAAATGAAGAATGTCTTCAAATCTTCGGCTGAAGACAGAATGAAGAGCCGTTAAATCATAATAAGCTAGCAAATCTTTCTCATGTTTTTGCAATTTTGTAAGCTGACAGCAACACTGATACAGACGGGGACATTAAACAGCAAGAGTAAGATAAATGAAATTAAACTGTAGAGACTATTTGCCGCTTTTAAAAATTATGCTGGGAGTAATTACTGTAATATGTGTTACACTTCCAAGTAAATTTTCCGCAAACTGAAAGCAGTCATGTTTGAGAAGTAGTAAAAATTTAACTTTGGAAAGTGTCAAAGTTTATTTAATTTTGAGAAAGAATATTTTGGAATTTTAAGAAAATTGCATGCTATGATTGAAATTCAATTTCGAGTAGTACACAGTTAATTTCCTATGAGCATTATAAATTCAAATTACAGTCGACGACCATACAATCGTCCTCCACCAAAGCCTACCCCTCAAAAGAAAGTATTAAAAAATTAAAAAAAAAGTGTCATTTGAAATTCACTCTTAACTTAAACTATGTTCTAAATCCATGCAAGAATATAATAATGCTCCAGAGTAATGCAGAAAAACTAGAGTATGTTTTACGCGATAACGCGATTTCACCAAAAATAAAAAAATATATCAAATAAATGGGGAATTATAATCCTGTTTATTTGATAAAAGTGATATGATGTTAATACTAGCAAACCCTTGCTGAACTCGGACCTGATAGACGCAATTTTACACATACGCGTTATTTTAATTGTCTCTATTTAATTCGTCCAATATAAGCATTTCAATTATACGCCCTACGCATCAAGCCGTCGGCTTCGTTGCGATTGTTGTCTTATTTAATGACTGGTCTGAAAATTCAGTCATTAAAGAAATCAAACATTAATTACCAATTAATGTTTGATTAACACCAAAACCTGGGCTAAAGTGTGAACCCGTGTACCTGGGCTACGAAGCCTTACCCCTTAATCGACTAGTGTAACTTTCCTAATTATACTTCAGGTAACTAGGCATGAAGTCATAATAAGCTTTAGAACTTAGTAAAGATGGAGTTATGATTTTACATATTTAAGAGGGATGATAGTTATTATTATTATTTTTTAAATTTTTGATATGTTTAAAATGTTAGGTTGTGCCGTTTGAGCTAGTGCAAAAAACCTGAAGTAAAAGGGAGTTAACACATGGCACGTACGAAAATCTACAGCGCGGCTAATAAAGAATTTAGGATTATTCTAACATAAGCATGACACATGGAGAAATTTGCAGAGTACGACATTAGAATATGAATGTACATATAATTATAATTAACAGTTCATACAGATTCAATATAGAAATGCAGTTCAAATACAAATTACGTGTTATAAAGATTTAAGATGGCCAGTGGTCTATTTAAATTGGTCAAGTCATTATAGTCGTAGTCACAGATTTTGATAATTTCAGGAAAGATGAAAATGAATGGACCCAACCACAAAAAACTGCCAAGCTGCCTACTGCTCGGATCTCTGAGTCCAGTATTACACCCGTCACAGCAGATGCTCCAAATTCGGTTCCGGATGTTTCTGTGAAAAATTCCTTTGATGTCTTGTCCACCGAGGAAATTATGGATACCAGTTCTGAACTTTTGAAGAAAGAGGATCCGCCTGCAAACACTATTGTTTCCATGCCTGATATCAAAAAAGAAAGAGTTCCGCCGATCATTTGCCCCCCAGCCGGATGTCTCATGGAGTGAAATTCGAAGCCTGTTTTCCAAACATTGAGTGCAGAAATTTACAGGTATGCTGACGAGGCAGAAGATAACCATCCTGTTTGATTCTGCCGAACATCGCGATCGAGCGCTTGCCATACTGATGAAGAATGATATTCAGTTAAGCACATTCCGTGCTAAGAAGGACACTCCACTTAAAGTTGTTGTTCGAGGTCTCACTGATGATTTTTCCCCTGAAGAAATCAGAGTGAACTATGCAAAGACGGTTTTCCGGTAATTAAAGTGTCACAATTCACACGGAAAAAGGATGGAGACGAAGTTAAACTTCCCGTTTTCTTTGTTTCTCTTCAGAGAACAGACATCGGACGAAGTATCTATCATAAAAAGAAACTACTAGACCTCAAGGTGTCTTTTAGAAAATTTAAAAGTAATAGGAACACTATGATGTGTTACCGATGTCAACGTTATGGACACGGGCAGTTATTCTGCAACAACCAGCGTCGATGTTTGAAGTGCGGTAAGGGTCACTTTACATACACATGTAATTTGAAAAAAGATGAAAAACCTACCTGTGTCAATTGTAAATTGGGCCATGTAGCGTCTGCAAAGACTTGCGAATTTCGACCCAAGGATCGGAAAACGGAAGATAATGCCGTCAAAGAAGAGTACTCAATCAACTTTTTGTAAATCATCTGACAAGCCCCCGTCGAATGAGCCGACAGCTGCTAATAGAATTCCTACTGGACGGAAATCCTACTCTGATGCTGTTTCTTGCGACGTAAATGATTTCAATCCAGATGAAAATCTCATGAAGTTTATCCGAAAATTCATGGAATTTGCCGAAAAATGCAAAAAGCTGCAGTCTCCCCAAGAAAAAGTTCTTCTTGCTCTGGGAATTGTAGAAGAAATGATTAAGATTGACTTTTAATTTGCTCATCTTATTGTACTATGATTTACAAAAATTTTCCTTTTAGTTACTGCGGGTTCCGATAGATGGTGCAACCTCACAGACCTGTCTTTTGGTTTTTGCATCTACTGAGTTATTATGACTATTCTGCTTCTTATGGGCCTATGCGACCTGTCGCCTTTGAAACATCTTACTTACTACCTCAATCCTCATTTTCACCTGTTACGACTTCTCACTGTCATGTGCCTATTGGCAAAGTTATCAGGAGCCGATAACGCCGCATTTACTAGCGGCACTTAGGCTATATTTATCTGGACTGGATTGATAACTTGCTGTCTGACCTTCATGGACCTTCATAGAAGCCTGACCTTCATGGAATCTCTTGGTGATATAATAATGTCTCCTTAGTAGAGAAACATTAAGCTCTTCGTGTATGCGGGTATTTCGTAAGAACCACGGAGAATTTGTAATTTGGCTGAGAACACAGTTCTGCGTCGTTTGCAATCTTTTTCCACAGCATTGCATCCAAATATTGAGGTTTTATTCCTTTCATCGAATGCAAATAGAGCACTAGAAGAAGAAAAGCACGACCTATCAAGCGGAGTTTAGAAGCAATTCAATATAAGACACTGCGTAGAAATGATTAATCTCGTATAGGAGCAAGGGAATTAGTCAACAAATGAATGCTTCTTGGCTTCAGCTCTGGCCAAAAATTGTCAACAATTTTAAAAGACTCTCAGCAATTGAAAATGAAGCCAAGGAAATGGTACAAATTGCAGAAGCAATAGCCGGCGAAGGAATTTCAGACATAAAAGAAGAAATCAAGGAATTAGTCCAAAACGGCGATCATGAAATGACAAAGGAAAAATTGGATGATCTTGTAACACTAGCAGATGGTGCAAATAGCAATAGTGAAGAAGACAAACACCCTTTAACGTACAAGAAGTTAAACGAATTTTTTTAAAAAAGAGCAGAAACTGTCTGATTTTGCAATGGAAATTGACCCAGATGAAGAAAGAAAAGGATACTTTATGAAAGGTATAAAAAAACTTTGCTGTCCTTACCGCCAAACGTTTAATGAGTTGAGTCAGACATTGTCCCAAGGAAAAATCACCAGCTATTAAAAATTTGATTGTATCACGTACTTACTTACTAAGCGGTAATAGAAATATTAACTTTCAAAGTATACTTTCAGGAACGCGATTCTACCGTACGCGCAATGTGTTATTGACATATGTCCTGCGTTCGGCAAGAGTTTACTGTGCACTATCTCTTTCCTTCACCACTGCTCTCTCGTTGACCACAGAATTCCATTAGTGCACACTGCATATTATTTCTATTTGTATGTATTGCATTGTGAACATAATATCAAAATTGTTAATCAGAAATGTGCATCTGTAATGCTATTATTTTCGTAATATTATTTTAGATTTTAAGAGCTGTTTAGTGTCATTTATTTGCAAGGATTACTTGAAGACAGACTTACGCCGAAGGCGTTTTCCTTTTCCGCTTCCCTTTTTTCCTATTTTCAGTTTCAGAGTCTCGAAATGTTTCATAAGAATTCTACCTTCACATGGCTGGGAAAACCTGTTTACATTGTTATAAGCTACTTAAATAAAACAGAACAGAATATGAAATTATTAATCGCGAATATCGCGTCGAAGGAAGGTCGTACCAATGATGTAGGGCCTTAGTGGATTATGTCACAGAAATTCAGACCCGAGTGTTAGGGAAGTATGTTTAAGCGCAATGTATCGTTCTGATGTTTAGCGCTTGCCAGAAAATAAATGAAATGATTCCTATTTAGAACCCGATTTTAAAAACACATAAAGGAAAATTTATATTACAGAATTGGAAAATATAGTCTTAAATGGCCAATTCGAGGCCCTAGTGGCTAGTGCGTTGAGCAGACCACCACAGGTTCGGGGTTCGATCCCCGGGCTGGGCAAGGTTGACTCAGACCCTTGAGTGGGTCGATAAAAGGAGTATCAGCTTCGCTTGAAAACTAAGCACTGGGGGCCCTGCGACAAGCTGACCACTTCTCCATGCAAGATGCGCAAGCACCCAAAAGCCCACGGATGTCAAATATCAGGGCACTGCCGGCCATAGCTCTCTAAGGGCTGTTCGTGCCGCGGAGTTTAGTATTTAGTTTAAATGACCAGTTCTCAACCATGATTGTGTTTTATGTAATTTTCAGTGTCTTTGTATTGGTTTCAGTTTTTTGTTTGGTCGTATTTTGAAAGATAATTCGTCTGCGCTTTTGTGAAGAGAGCTGTAGTATAATTACGTATTACTAGAGATGGACAGATATCCTCCAACTAGTGCATTGCCTATTTCCCCCTATCTTCTGTTATTCACAGTTGTTTATCTTGCCTGAAAGATCCGTTTTTTTTACTCTCAATTAAGATTTAAATTTTCCATTTCATATATCCAGTTATTTAAAGAGATTTGTATGTAGCTGTAGCGTGTAACAATATACTTAGGAATGGTGGGGCGATGATAATTTTGAAACGTAAAGTCAAAGCATGGCGTAATAATTACAAATGACATGATATTGTAAATGTGTAGAACAATAAAAACTCAAATCAGCAATGTAGTTTTAAAGAACCCCTTTTATTGGAACGCACTGAAATCTGATTATCTTTATATATTACCAATATCTTTCCCCAAGAATTATATATTTCAAATTATGGAATTGTTCACAAAGAATGTTAGATGAAACAACATTCTTCGGAAGTATGTACTTAGTAAACAACAGCATAAATATGAATAAATTTCAGGTATCAGCCCAAACTAATAATTTAAATTCTGTTTTCGTAATTGCTAAAGTAGAAAGCTAGTTATCTAGAATCACTTATATATCCAAGTTAGATTTATTCTAGATGATTTTGCCAGAGCAAAACTAGTTCAGATAAATAAGTGTTCCGATAACTGTTCTAATGCAGCTAATTTTATAAGGCTCCTTCGGGACTGAATGGCTTTCGTCGTTTTTCAACTCCGTAAAATACTTTTTTCTAAAACCGACTGTAATTTAAGTTATCAATTAAAAATTTTGACAATGTTTTTCTTTTCAAAAATATTCTTTTTACCGGTTGCGTTACCACTACTTTATTTTAAGTGTACCGACTAACCTGTATCACTTTAACTGTCTGGTTGTACATTATTTAGAGAGTTTCAGTGTTTGATAAGCCTGAATAATTCGTTACATTTTATTCTCGCTCTTCTTGGAACGACAAGTTATCGCTACGAACAGCATTTAATATTTATCATTTAATATCACGGTTATCATAACATCATTCAGCAAAGAGCATAGGCGAAAATGGCCAAACATTTAATTTTACTAGACTTAGTTGATTTGGATATTAGTAAATATGATTACAAGCTACGTTCAACAAAACAGAGCTGAAGGTCTAAATTTAACGTAGGGAAGATTTCTGCCTATCCGATACCCTAGCGACTCATCTCTATTGTCACCGTAGGGATGGAAGGACTGCATGTCCGTAGGGTGTGTCCACTACAAGAACTTTTGTTACGTCACAGAGGCGGGGCGTGCAGATCGATGGGAAGCGGGGGACGACTTTCATCAGCCGGCAGGTATCACGAGACAGGTGACTCGGACGGAATTTCCTTTCGGACCAACTGGACACAGGTAATTAGTTGTTTCATGCGATTCTGTCTTGCTGCATGTGCGTGTGGGTTTCTGGAAAGCAAAACCGTTTCTTCTTTTGTACCGTTCTTCATTGAACTCTTTGCACGTGTTATATGCACAAGCAATGGAACTCAACAGGTAGAATTTAATAGTTTTTTGGAGGACAAAGTTTTTGATTTGTATATTGAACAGGATCAAAAACTTTTTTTTTTTTTTTTTTTTTATTTTTTTTTTTTTAAATTTATGAAAGTGTGGAATTTAAATATTTTTGATGTGTTTGAATCAAATTGCATGAAAGTTTTTAAATAAGATTCGTATGAACATTTAAAATTATTAATAATAATTTTAGTGAGGTTTGCATCGGAAGTAATGGTTTACTTAAGTGTAAACTGACGCGTAAATATCTTATCTTAACATCGGATTCAGTTAGTTTTATAGGTAAAAAACGAACCTCAGCCTCGAATGTATGAGGATGTATTGATGACAGATAAGAAATTAAATGATATAAACACTATACCTTAAGATAAAATAAGTAAAGTTTACTTTTAAGTTTAGCTTAAAAGTAAAGAAGTAAAAATTAAGTAAACATGCTTATTTAAATGTAAAAGTCGGGGAGGGGCGAGTAAATAAATTATACTAACATTCTGTTAAAAAGAACTTCTAGCCTATGGCTGCAAGACAAGATTATGTTTTTTTACTTGGTTTTTAAAATTAAGGAGCGGTAAAGCCTTACATTAAGACCAAAATGTAAGCAAAAAATTCTAAATTTTTACTCATTTCTTTGAGTGCTATTAACCGTTCATAAAAATACGCTTATGAAAAAATTTCTTTAACTAATCTTTCTGTTTATCTGTTCAAGGGGGCAGTCTAAGATCACCGCTGTTTTCGCGGCGAGGAGCCCAGAGGGGAGTTATTTTTGACAGCTTTTAAAGGGTTATTTCTGTTAATGTATTATGTATCATCACCTTTCAACAACTAAAAATTATGAACATGTGTTTCGAGGAATGTGCAATGCGGTAAAGTTCTATTTGTATAAAAATACTTTGAATAATAAATATGAATTTTAATGCGGTTGTTAAACTCTCTTTAACACCTAAGCGTAATATCCGAGTCGACTTAGTTTTAAAAGAGTTAACGAACTCGCATGAAGACAGCCTCAAATATATGAGCTTGATATATCGAACTGGCGAATGAAAATAAATGATCTAAACACCATGCTTTAAGGAAAATAAGTAAATATTATTTTTTCAGCATAAACGTAAAGGATAAAAAATTAAGTAAATGTGTTGCTTTTAGCAATACAGGTGAAGAGATAAATTATATCGAAATCCTTTTCACACAACTTCTGATATATAAGAAAAAATTTATTTCTTTAATCAGCTTTAAAATTCTTTTTTTTTAAAATTTTCTTTTACAAAATTAAAAGTTATTTTTTGTTAAAATTAGGTTGGATGTTATCTTTTGATAACAATGACAAACAATACAATTATTTAAACTTTATAAAATTCTTCTCACTGCTCATTGTTGTAATAAAGAGGAAATTGCTATCATCTATATACATAAAGAAGAATGTCTGTTTGTGTGTTTGTTCCGCGATTAACTCAGTCGCTACTATAGCTATCGTCACCAAACTTTCTACCATTCTTTTCTAGGTACCATAAAAAAAAAGAAGGTAAAATCAGATATATTACTTAAATCTCTGAAAACGCTAATTTCGCGGCTCACTTTTCCGAGTGACAACAGTCTCGCGCGTCGGAGGAAAAAAAAAAAAAAAAATTATTTCGAAAAGTGTAGCTACTGCTTGCTTTCAAATCGTAGAGTCTGTTAATCAAAAATTTGTAAGTTTTACGAAATCTCTCCATATAAAGAAGAATGTGTGTTTATTTGTTTGTATTTTCATAAATTATTGATTTCTCATCAATTATGATAAATCTTTTGCCACATTTAACCGACTAAATCTGAATATAGGTGAAATACTGGATGGAATTTGAGCTTTTACGACCATTTGAGTAGAAAGACGAAAATCATTAAAAACTGCGTGGCATTGTTGCTGATATAATGAGAGATAATTAGTTTATTTTTCTATCGAAATTTTTTATGTGGATTCCCAATCGCACCAGACTGAAAAATGTGTGACTATAAATCGTATTTTTTGCAACGTTATTAGACAAGGATTAGATATTCTCCCTGTTGTTAGCCTCTTAACGTAACTTAACTGGCATCGGGTACCTTCCGCTAGTATTTTATATACGTAAGCTAAGCCATTCTTGCAGTACCACCCACATCGTACTAAGAGACCATCGTCATGGGATTGGCTAAATTTCAAAGAACGAGTTGAACCAGGGCACTGTGAAAGTTAAGAATAAAATCAACTTCTTTGCAAAATGTCAGTTTTTGGTAATCAGTATGTCGGTAATCAATATCCCTGTATTTTATGAAGCCGAAACTAATATTTGAATCACTTAATAGAGAAATTACGAATGATGGTTTTATATACCTATACGAAAGTGATCATTCTAAAACTATGACTTATCTGTTTAGAACAGGGGTTCTCATCCAGGGAGGAATTTCATAGTTGCAGGGAGACAGGAATTCAGTCCGCCTTTTTTTTATCTGTTAAGTATTTAGTTTTTAATTTATAAATATAAAAACCCATTTTTATTCAACTTTTGGTATTCATTAATATTTTGCGTACTTTCTCGTGTTTAATTCATAAAACACATTAAAAACGAACCTGTATTTAAATAAATATGTATGTATTTTTTGAATTTCCGAAACGAGCCGGGAGGAAAGCGATCGTCTAGCAATTTTAAAAGAGATGCATGTGGGGGGGGATAGAAATTTGAAAGCTTTCAGATCACACCCAAAGGTGCTTTTTTTTTAACATTTTGTGGGTTACCTTTATGTATGTTCTTTTATTCATGTTCTTCGCATTTAAACCATAAAATTCAGTTCAACAGCAATATCGCAAAATAATTTCAAAATTAGAATATCTTTAGAATTTCTGATACACAAACTAGCGAGCTGGAGGCTGGAGATAAAAGTTTTTTCTTCCCCCCCCCCCGTACAGTCTTGCCATTGCTCGCTTTGAAAGTGCTGAGTTTCTTAATCAAAAATTCGTTTCACAAAATATGAAATATGAAACAATTTCGAATTCCAAATTTCGGCTTCCAGATGCCCATACTCGGGTGGCAGTGTATGTTATTCAAAATTGGATGGCTGTAGGTACTGTTGCTTTATCACAATGCTAGAACCATATATACATTTACGCAGATTTTTCATTATTTAAATTCTTTAAATATAATACAGGGCTCTAATATTTGGTGGCAACAATTTGAAAAGTGAAGCAACGCTTGTAGTGAATCGACGTAAAATGCCAAAACGAAATTAATAGTCCTTCTGGGCAACTTGCCCATTTGGACTACTAAAGTATTAATTATTTAATTATTTTATTGCTTCGATTTTTGCTGCTCATGATGTTCAAGAATTATATTGAGTTTTTATTTTAAATGTCTAGATGAATAACACTGGCAAAATCTCTAGGTGAGTTACAATAATTTCCGCGAATTCTCATAACCACCCATTTTTTCCATTCACAATATTCCTTCTCCGATAAAATTTATCACAATTTTCCAAAATAATTCCGGGAAAGATTTGGTTTTGTATATTGCGTAGGTATGTTTTCCCTCGTTAGAAAGGTAATAAAGCGGTTGAAGGTTAAGCCATCGGGCAAATAACGGGAATATTCCTAACAAGAATGGTCTCTAATTAAAATAGTTATCAAATTTTCCCTCCCTTAAATTCCCCTCTTTTTACTTCCTTGTACGAAGTAAAAAGGAAGCACCGTAATCGCGAAAAGTTTCGGGTATCATATTTCAATGAAAATATCCATTTTGACTGCTATCCAATGCAATTTAAGGAACTTTTTGCGTAATATCTGAACGTAAGGACAGAATAAAGAACTGTTCTTGCCCCTCCCCAAATTATAAAACTGATTTAAAGTGGATTTTGAAGAGACTTTTTTCGTGGCATCTGTGCGTACGCACGTATGTATGTATGTATCTCGCATAACTCAAAAAGAGAACGTAACCTCAGAACGTTGAAAACAGGACTGCTATAACATGGGGATGTGCACCTTCTATTTTGGTTGCAATCGGCAGCACCAAAAATACATAAATATATCACTGTGTTACACGGCTCAGTGAGCTCAGTTTCTTTTCCTTATATGTTTGTAAATTGCGCAATTTTTGCTTTAATAATGATTGAATTATGTTGTTCTTATCTTCCGATTAAAGTCCTTTAGGTAACCTATATGTTATAATTGCAGAATTAGCAAGAATTTAAAAGTTGTTTAAGTGCGGCTAATTCTAATTATTTTGGCCATATTCACATTGAAACATAGCAGAATAGTGGATTTGTTACCTATCTAGAGAAACTAAGCTTCACAACAACAAAGATAACGCCTTCTTTCATTATTGTGAATTAAATCATGCTTAATCCATTCTGAGATTTATTCGAGGAAATAAGTGTTCAAGATTTACTTCGTTAACTTTAATATACATATTTTGAGTTTTTATGTATTTTTGCCTTATCGCGAAGTGAGAACTGGATTAATTGAATGAGAAATACTGAATCGTCTGCGAAAAACTGTTTCTTTCTTTCTTTTTTTTTTTTAAATTTCTTTTACATTTATCAAAATACTTGAATAGAACATGTGGCAACGATTAGATAATTCTTCAGATGTATACATAATTTTTGTGCATTCTGAATTATGAAATGAATGAGATGCAAAGGATAAAATGAATTATAAAATGAATGAGATGTTCATTTAACGCTGTTAAATGAACCTAGCGCCAGAGTGTCACTATGATAAACAAATATAATGAATTTTAAAGAGTGCATTTATTCTATTGTGGTTTCTGCCCTATCGACAAAGTAGATTTAATTCAATTCAATAAGTTGAAATCAAATGCAATACGCGTATAATTTAATATTCCGTACAAGGATGTCATATGCTATACACATCATATATATATATTTTTTTTTAGTAATCCAGTAAGAATCTACCGTAGATGTATAAATATCTTTTAGAAAAGGAACGTGTTTCCATGGTAAAAAAATTATCATCCGTGTTTATTAACTAGATTTTATTCGTTTGCCATTTGATTAATTTTTTTGCCTAAAACTGATTTAGAATAACATTTCTTCTGCAAGTATATTCTTGTGTTAAAAAAATAATTTTAAAATTTTGCTATTGATGATTATCTTAAGTTCGTTTTCCCAAATGTTTCCGAATATGTAAAAGACTGAATTTATATTTTATTAAACAAAAGACACAATTTTGTCATAGATCGTCAGTCGTGTAAAGGGTTTTCGACCCTTGTAAGCATTTACCAACCCATATTACATTTCCCTTTGGGTTTAAAAGTTGAAAACGTTTAATTCCAGACAAAGCCTTTCGCGCCTTTGCATAATAATGTGTTTAGAATAGTAACATAACAAAAATTATTTTGCGAAATATCCTATCAGACATTGTAAGCTATTATTAGCAATTATAGGTATATCCTGGATTAAAAAACACGATTCTAACTTGAATATTTAGAAAACTTTTGTTATAAATTTGGTAACAAATATAAACCTTTGTTATAATTTTTTTTCATGAAATTGTTCTCGTGAATGACGATATACAATGATTGTTATTAAAACGTTTCTGTAATTTTTATTTTTAGAATTATAGTGCACATGTGTATTTTAAATCGTTTTAAAAGCGGGAATCATCTAGAGAAGTTTGAACTGCAGGAAGTTTTATGTATTTTATATAACAATACACGTAAACGTTTTATGTAATTATAATAATGCTAGACATCTACAATAACATCGATGGTTTGCAGAGAAAAATTCCAAGTAAAATCATTAAAGCAATGTTTTTAAATGTTGGAATTCAAATTTTTCTTCAAAAATAAACAGAGTTTAAATGTACACAGTCCAGTCACATTAATGTGACCACCACGTACTTTCCATGTCAGAGTTAAATAACCAATCACAGAAGGCAGGTGGCAGCACAGTGCAGTTGAGCGTATATAAAGGGTGTGTGAGGGCTTCGGAAAACATTTCAATCGTTGGCGTAATGCAGAAACGAAGCGATTTATCCGACTTCCAAAAGGGCATGATCATTGGCTTTCGGGCCAAGGGTGGAAGCATTTCCGAAACGGCTGAGTTTGTGAACTGTTCGCGTGCCGCCGTGGTAAAAGTGTACCGTGCATGGCAAAATGGGACTGTCCAAAATCAGCGACGTGGCAAATGTGGTGCACCACGGGCCATAGATGACAGAGGCGAACGACGGTTGCGGAGATGCGTTCGGGCAGATAGACGGGCTACCGTTGAGCAACTGACCACCAAAATGAACCAAGGGGCTACCAAAAGTGTCTCCCAAAGTACTATTCAGCGAACATTGCTGCGTCTGGGCCTCCGAAGCAGACGCCTGGTTCGTGCACCTATGCTGACTGCTGTTCATCGACGGCGAAGGCTAGAATTTGCACGCCAGTACAGCAGCTGGACGTCCACTGAGTGGCGACAGGTTGCGTTTTCGGATGAATCGCGTTTTATGCTCCATCGGACAGATGGACGTTGGCGTATAAGGCGTGAAACCTCTGAAAGGAACCACCCTGCAACCATTGCCGGAACGGTCCAAGCTGGAGGCGGGAGCATTATGGTCTGGGGAATGTTTTCCTGGCATTCTCTAGGTTCACTGATCATTGTGGAAGGCACAATGGATCAATACAAGTACGCATCTGTCCTTGCGGACCATGTTCACCCCTACATGGGCATTGTTTTTCCTCAGGATGATGGCATCTTCCAGCAGGACAATGCGAGGTGCCATACAGCTGCCAGTGTACGTGCGTGGTTCGAAGAGCACCAGGATGAGTTTACCGTCCTCCCCTGGCCAGCAAACTCACCTGACTTAAACCCAATCGAGCATCTGTGGGACCATCTCGATCGAGTTGTTCGCGCCATGGATCCTCAACCGCGTAATCTAGCGCAGCTGGCCACGGCATTAGAGTCGGCATGGCTCAACATCCCAGAGAACACCTTCAGGGACCTATGTGACTCTCTTCCTCCACGTCTCGCAGCAGTCCGCTCTGCGAAAGGTGGTTATTCTGGCTTTTGACAGATGGTCACATTAATGTGACTGGACTGTGTATTTCGGCATGTGTTGAAAGTTTTCAGCCCAAAGAGGCGTTAGGTAAAAAAGGGCTATTAGTCTTATTAAACAGCATTTTTCTTTGAATCACTTAAATGTGATGTATCACTTTTCAAACTGTTGCCACCAAATATTATTACCCAGTATCATATTTAAAGAACTTAATAATATAGCATCTTTATGAATGTTTGCATGTTTCTTGCATTGTAAAACAACAGCGGTACCTAGAATCATCAAATTTTAAATAACATTGTCCTTCACTCGAATATGGTCACCTGGAAGCCCGAATTTGGAATTTGTTTTATTGTCTTTTTCATATTTTATAAAACTTTAAAGAATTTTTTATTAAAAACTCAACAGTTTTAAAGCGAGGAGTGGCAACACTGTCTATAATAAAACATTTTTATCTCAAGCATACGAGACTGTTTATCCGAAATTCTAAAGATATGCTGTTTTTAAACATTTTTAGCCAAAGTGGCGTTAGCCGAAGTGTTTTCGAAACGTGCATGTGTCTCGAAAGGAAGGAAGAAACCGCCCGTTTGGGTTTAATGCAAAAGATTCAGATTTTTTTTTAAAAATCTTTTAGATATTTGCCTTTATATCAAGAGGGGCGGTGAAATTAGGGACCAACCCCGTGCGATTGAAACTCTAACTGAGCAATGTCCAGTTGGAAGTCTTTTTCAAAAACAACCTCAGGGACTTTTCGATAAAAATAAATAATTTAATTTTACCACTACCCTTTAATGTTTAAAGAGAAAACTAGAAATATTTTTTGCATAAAAAAGGAAACTGTTATGCATGTACTCTTTATTTTCAATCATTAGAAAACAAACCTAGTGTTCCCCTCATAAAAGGGCTTAAAATTTTCAAATAACTCCATTATGCATTTTACCATAGATTTAAGAATCGATTAAAAGATATATGGTTTAGATATGTGGACTGAAAACCGTAGAAATGTTTTATTTATGATTTGATAGACAAAATAAAGTATTTTCGAAGCTCAAAATTTTGTTTCTGTTCAGCTTGAAAATTCAGATAAAGCTAAGAATTTCCGAATAATTTGTAAACAAAATTCCTATGAAATTAAAAACTGTGAGAAAAAATTGTTCTTAACAATTTTATATCGAAATATACATTTATTTACTAAAGAAAATATTTAGAAGTTCGGAAGAATTTTGATTGAAAGTGAAATGGCTATATAAAGATTGGAGCATATATATTTATTAATTCAAAGGGGCAATTTGCCCAGAAGGATTATTAATTCTGTTTTGGCATTTTGCGTGGATTTACTAAAAGCTTTGTTTCACTTTTCAAGTTGTTGCCACCAAATATTAAATAATGAAGAATTTGCATGAATATATGTATGTTTCTTCCACTGTGATAAAACAACAGTACCTACAGCCATCAAATTTTGAATAACGTAATCCTCCCGCGAATATGGGCATCTGGAAGCCCAAATTTGAAATTTGGAACTTGTTTTATTATCAATTTCGTATTTTGTAAAACTTTAACGAATTTTTTATTGACAAACTCAAGGATTTCAAAGCTACCAATGGCAAGGTTGTACAGAACATTTTTATCTCCAACGCGCGAGACTGTGCATGGGAAATCTAAAGATGCGCTTATTTTAAAATTATTTTGCGATATTGCTCTTGAACTTAATTTTATGGTTTCAGGGCGAAGAACATCATATTTAATAAAAAAAAGGTAACAACAAAATTTTTAAAAAAGCCGCTTTGGACGTAATTTAAAATCTGAAACATTTCAGTTTGTTCTTTTTTTTTCCTTGCTTATTTATTAAATAATCTTATTATATGCTTAAGAATTTGCTTATCGAAAGAAACTAAATGGACAGAAGCGATTTTCGATGACGGTTTTCCTAAAAATATATCTTTTGCTTAAAGAGAAGTATGGATACTAGAAATAAATGCAAATGGCATGGTTAAATTAAGGTTAAAAACAGAGTCATTGTAATTTTATGTTAAATAGGAGTTAAGTAAACAGATTCACTGTAATGAATTTAATAATCTGTCTTATTTGAAATAAGATATCTTTTGATTCCGAACGATTTTGACCAAAAGAGAAATGCCCGTTTTAAAGATTAGAGAATGCAAGATTTGAAGTTCTTAATAAGCAAGTCTTTTGCGCCATCACGGGTTGTAAAAGTTTTTTCAAGGCCAGAATTTCTAAGCGCTACTTCTGCACGCGACGTACTAAGTATTACTACTATTATTATTTCATAAAATATTGTTACGAATTTCACATTTTTTTGGCTATTTATTTAGAATTGTAATTAAAATTCCTTTTTATATCCCCGTGCAACGCAGACGATTTTGGAAGAGACAACTACTTCGAAAAAAAAATAGCAATAAAAATAAAAGAGCGCGTGCATTTAATGCTTAATAAATATATATCTCGTAATTACTGTTGCCATCCAGAAAAATCTAGAAATATCGTGATTGTTCTACTGATAATTTAAAAGCTTATAAAAGCCGAGGTGAAACACCTCATCTCAGTTCTCAGCTGTAGTTGTTGTTGTTGCTGTTATACTTGTAGCTGTAAAAAGCGAACTGCTGTTTGTTTACTTAATGCTGCATTGATTGTAGCGATTTCGCTGTGAGATAGAATTATTTTATCTGCTTTGAACTGAGTTTTTGCTAAACGTTTGAGATATTGTGATATTGTGCGAAGATCTGTGAAGAAATATTTCAGCATTTTAATTTATTTCTTGTGAAAGTACAAATTTTTGTTAACTTTTTAACGACTTGTGCATTCAATATATAACGAACGCGTACGCACGTAACAATTTTTGGTGTCAGAAGTGGGATATTTTGAATGCCATTAACTAGAGCAATGGAGGAACAATTAAGGCAATTTATGGCAGCCTTTGCTGCATTTAAAGATGAGATGAAAGATTCTGTCAAAGAAGAGATGAAATCCGTTAAAGAAAAGATAGGAGCTTGTCAAAAAGCGATGAAAGCTGGTCAAGAATCTGTTAAAGATGAAATGAAGGCTGTTCAAGAATCTGTAAAAGATGAAATGAAGGTTGTTCAAGAAAAGATTGAAGCAGGTCAAGAAGAAATGAAAAGAGAAATTACCAGCGTAATAGAAAATAAATTCGAGGCCATGGAAGGTAGAATTGACGCTGCTGAAAATAAAGTTGAACACATTGAAGAAAGAGTTTCTGCTGTGGAGCAACGAACCGAAGGAACAGTCTCTGCTGTCCAACACCAAATCGAACAACAAATTCATCACAAGGTTTCTGCGGTTGCGAAAGAAGTTGATAATTTAAAGAAATTCGTAGCGACGGCAGGAAGCAATTCGGATAGTTTCAAATTTCTACCCATGAGTGCTCGTCCTTCTCTGAGGCTATCGACATATGATGGGAAGACCTCCTGGCAAGTGTATAAGACACAATTTTCTATAGTTGCGGAAACAAATGGATGGGATTCCCAAGCTAAGGCCTGTCACCTTGCGGCTTCTCTGAAAGCAGACTCAGCGGATATCCTTCAAACTCTTCCCGAAAACAAAAGGCTAGATTTCGAAGCTCTGTCCGGTGCTTTAGAGCTGGGTTTTGGAGAGAAGTGTTTAAAAGATTGCAGCAGGCTGCAGTTAAAATCTCGTCAACAGAAGCCTACGGAAACACTCCAGGAGCTCGCCACGGATGTTGAAAGGCTGTCCCACCTCGCCTTTTCGGACTGCCCGACAGAAACAAGAGAAATCCTGTCCCTGCAATACTTCATCGACGGCATCCGGGTTCCTGAAATACAGAAAGCACTGAGGATGGCTGATGTGAAGGACTTAAAAAGTGATCTGGTTTAGGCCATGAAATTCGAGGTAGCACAGCAAGCCACTCGTAGAGACCGCCACCCAATCAGAGCTGCTCACATACAAGAACCAGTGGATCCAATGACTGCTCACCTAGACGATTTAACCAGAAAGGTGAATGCTTTGACACGGAATACTGGTGACAAGAAACCGTTCATAAAGTGCTGGAACTGCGGTGCTGAAGGGCGCATTCGAAGAAACTGCAGAACACCCCAGGGCACGGATGTTAAGACCGCCCTCTCAAGATGGAGGTAAACTAATTCGTGGCCATCTCCCGGGGCGAAGGTTGCCAGATAATGAAAAGCCCCAGTTTAAAGCGCTTCTAATTTCTGCAGTGAGTGGCGGCCATAACGGAATTTTCATCACGGAAAAAATGAATGAAATTCCTTGTAACATGACGATCGACACGGGAGCCAATGTTACCATCATTCGAAAAGATTTGGCTCAGCAGCTCGAAGGTAAACTTATCTGTACGCCGCCCTGCGTTACACTCCAGACTGTGTCTGGCGAGAAGATCAATCTAGAAGGGAAATTAAACGTTAACATCACCTTTGGAAGTGCCTCTTACCATCACACGGCATATAGCCGAAAATAGAAATTTCCGCTACGGTGTTATGGAATACCTCAAGAATTGTAATAGTCCTAAAGGAGTAATAATAGCCTCAGCACTCGTCGACCTATCGGGGACCGTTATCCCGGTGAGAGTTGCCAATGTAACTGATAAGGCGAGAGTTATTAAGAAAGGTGAAGTGGGTGCAGAATGTACTCCAGTAACCAGCGTTGAAAGAAAAAGTAACATCTCAAAAACCATGTCTTCAGACAACATTATGTCGGAGTTATTAAAGAATGCGCAATTAAACGATGGGGAAAGAATGTTGCCGAGCGTGTCATTAAAGATCTTCAAGATGTTTTCTCCCACTCGTCTTCTGACGTGGGTCGAACCAGTTTAACTCAGCATAGAATCGATACTGGTGACCATCCACCAATCAACCAACATCCAAGACGTCTGTGAAACAGGAAGAGGTACGAACACTTTTAAAGGACATGCAAGAAAGCAATGTCATCGAGCCTTCAGCAAGTCCCTGGGCATCTCCCATCGTCCTGGTGAGGAAGAAAGACAGGTCAACTAGATTTTGCGTTGATTATCGCCGGTTGAACGAGGTTAAGAAGAAAGACAGTTACCCTCTTCCTAGAATTGACGATATTCTGGATACTCTTTCTGGAAGCAAGTGGTTCTCGGCACTTGATTTAAACAGTGGATATTGGCAGGTAGACATACATCCTGATGACCGAGAAAAGACGGCATTTACTACAGGACAAGGACTTTGGCAGTTCAAGGTGATGCCGTTTGGACTTTGTAATGCGCCGGCTACATTCGAACGTCTAATGGAGACTGTTTTAAAAGGTCTTTCATACGAAGCCTGTCTGATATACCTGGATGACATCATCATCATCGGGAAGAGTTTCGAAGAACATTTAGAAAATCTTAGAAAGGTGCTTCAGAAACTGAAAGAAGCCAATCTGAAGTTGAATCCCGCTAAATGCAAATTATTCAGAAGGTGACTTAACTCGGACATGTCATCTCTGCTGAAGATGTGCGCACGGATTATGAAAAAGTGTCAGCAGTTAAAGACTGGAGACGTCCCGAAAATGTCCACCAGCTGAGAAGCTTTCTAGGGCTTTGCACCTACTATAGGAGATTCGTGAAGGATTTTTCATCCATTGCGAGACCCCTTCACAAGCTGACAGAGAGCAAGCAAAAGTTCGTGTGGACAAAAGAATGTGAGGATGCATTTAAGAATCTGAAGGAAGCCTTAACATCTGCTCCAATCCTGACGTATCCTCAGTTCGACAGACCATTTATTCTCGACACGCATGCGAGTAATGAAAGTGTCGGCGCTGTTCTGTTCCAAGAAATAGAGAGCCAAGAACGTGTAGTGGCTTACTGGAGCAAGTGCCTATCTAAACAGGAGAGGAATTACTGTGTCACCAGGAGAGAGTTGCTCGCCATAGTCAAAGCCGTAGAACATTTCCATCATTATCTATACGGCAGAAAATTCCTGCTTCGCACAGATCATGCATCATTGGCCTGGCTTTTAAATTTCAAGAATCATGAGGGTCAGATAGCCAGGTGGATGCAGAGACTGCAGGAATATGACATCACTATCCGTCATCGCAACGGACAGGCGCACAGAAACGCTGACGCCTTGTCTAGAAGACCTTGCCCAGAAAACTGCCCATATTGTTCCAGGGTCGAAGCTAAATACCAACTGGTTAATTCACTCGCACGGCAAATTACAACATCAACATCGGCTGATCCAGACCCATGGAGTGACAAGGAAATCAGGAAAGACCAGATGGAAGACCGTGATATTAAACCCATAATTGTATTAATGGAGACTTTAAACAGAAAACCTACCTGGCAGGACATTTCGAGCTATAGTCCCACGACAAAAGAATATTGGGCTCTCTGGGACTCACTTCATAATCGAAACGGCGTCCTGTGTGAAATGTGAAATGCGGGGAGGCCCGATCCGCCTAGTCTTTATAAGACCAAATGATCTTAAAAGGGTCTCCCTCTCAAAAAAAAATTAAATAAATAAAATCATCGGTACTCCCTCATCATCGGTAAAATCATCGGTAATTTTCGGTACGGCGTCCTGTACCGAAAATTCGAATCGGATGATGGAAAGACATTCCGATGGCAGCTGGTACTCCCAAGATCCCGGATCCCTGACGTCCTTAAAGAACTACATAGCAGCCCTGCAGGAGGTCACTTCGGAATAATGAAGACCTTGCAGAGAGTTCGGGAGCGTTTCTATTGGAACAATGCAAAGGATGACGTGCAAAAGTGGTGCCGATCTTGCGATGCCTGTACAAGTCGGAAAGGACCGAAGAAACGCAGCGGGGGGAAGCTGCAACGGTACAATGTAACAAGCGCCTGGCCTCAGCCACCACCCCAAGCTCTTATTGGACACTACTTGTGATGTCATAGAGTGACGAAATGAATTCCCAGCGGCAATTTTGCGCTCGAAACGCTTGCTTTAATTGCAAATACTCTGTTACATTCCACAAATTCATATTTATACAAAACATAACCAAGACCAAAAAAGTATAAGTTCACATAACTTACACGAAACCGATAATAAAATCTCTTCAACCTGACGTCATAAACGGCAACCAATAAGAACAGGGGTGGTGGCTGGGGCCAGGCGCTTGTTACTTCTCACGCTTTCTTCGCATGCCTTCATGGTGTAATGGTCAGCATGTTGCACGCGTATTCCTGAGATCCGTGGTTCGAGTCCCGGCGAAGGTGTAGCTCATGTCTTCACTTTCCTGCTTCAGAAATTCTCTATAAGTGGCGCCCGAACTAAGAAGGTGGCGGACGATGATTTTTCACCTCCACAATTTGGCGACTGGATCCCCTAATCCCCAGTCGCCCTTTAAAAAGAGGGATTATATAAGATATTTCTCCCACCTTCTTCGCATGCTTTCGTGGTGTAGTGGTCAGCACGCTGCACGCGTATTCCAGAGGTCCGTGGTTCGAGTCCCGGCGAAGACATTGCTTCATGTCTCCTGTTTTCATCTGTCCTGTTTCCAAAAAATCCTAATGCCTCTGCAAATATTAAAGAAAATATATTTTGTCATTTGCACAACCCATTGACTATTTATATTAAATATGCACACATAAAAATATTAGATTAGAAATTTGTTATCATTTTAATTATGAAAAGCCTTAGTTTTAAGCGTATTTGTTTGGTCGCCATCCGGATCCGCCTTCATCGACTGAGGAATACATTCAAGATCTCCAGGAACGGTTTGAAGTGATGCACAACTTTGCACGAGAGCGAGTCAACTTGGCGACGGAGAGGATGAAGACACGCTACGACACGAGAGCTACTGGACATCGTTTCAACGAAGGAGACAAGTTGTGGTTATGGAATCCGACTTGTCGAAAAGGACTTTCTTCAAAATTACGGTCACCTTGAGATGGTCCTTACACAGTCCTAAACAGGCTGAACGACCTGGTGGTTCGGATCCGTAAGTCATCGAACTCTAAACCTAAAGTCGTTCATTATGACAGGTTAGTTCTTTGCTATGGCCATAGTACGTAGTGTATATAGTTGTAAAAAGTAATGTACATAGTATAAGACCATGGTCCTGTTTGTATTTAGTATTTGATTTGTATTTGTTTAGTATTTGATAAGTATTTGTATTTGATAAGTATTTGTATTTGATAGCATTTGTATTTGATAGTATTTGTACTTAGTATTTGATAGTATTTGAATTGTATTCAGCGTTGGATAGAATTTAATTTGCTGAAAGTCACTTATTGAAATTATTGGTTATTTTGTTAATTTAAAGTAATATGTTTATTATAGCATTGATGACTTAGTTGTAAGTTTGGCTTCCTTTCCAAGGATTGTACTGCCCGGGACGTGCAGTCTTTGGGAAGCGGGCAATGTTACGAATTTCCCATTTATTTGGCTATTTATTTAGAATTGTAATTAAAATTCCTTTTTATTTCCCCGTGCAACGCAGACGATTTTTGAAGAGAAAACTACTTCGGAAAAAAATAGCAATAAAAATAAAAGAGCGCGTGCATTTAATGCTTAATAAATATATATCTCGTAATTACTGTTGCCATCCAGAAAAATCTAGAAATATCGTGATTGTTCTATTGATAATTTAAAAGCTTATAAAAGCCGAGGTGAAACACCTCATCTCAGTTCTCAGTTGTAGTTGTTGTTGTTGCTGTTATACTTGTAGCTGTAAAAAGCGAACTGCTGTTTGTTTACATAATGCTGCATTGATTGTAGCGATTTCACTGTGAGATAGAATTATTTTATCTGCTTTGAACTGAGATTTTGCTAAACGTTTGAGATATTGTGATATTGTGCGATGATCTGTGAAGAAATATTTCAGCATTTTAATTTATTTCTTGTGAAAGAATAAATTTTTGTTAACTTTTTAACGACTTGTGCATTCAATATATAATGAAACCGTACGCACGTAACAATATTCATTAATAGTATAAAGAAAATAAATCAGCAAAATCAAATTCATTTTAAAAGTTACATTTCTCTCTACTATAAGCAAAAGGTGTTATTGCCTTTTGATCATGTTTCCCGCATTAGTTAGACTGTTTACCATTACTGCACTTATTAGTTTATCGGCAATTTGAAATTAACGGTCACATACATTAACACTTCTATTATGTCTAAGTTCCTTCTGTCATTTATTTATTCTTGAAATCATCGGAATCGTAGTTAAACCACGAATACGTGTTTTTTGTTGTCTGCATTTGCCTTCCGTTGATGCTTTATCTTATGTCAAATAAAAGAAATGTTATGATGTGATACTCGATTTTTGTCAAAAGTAATTACGTTTAGTCAAACGTCATTACATTAGTTACGTTTACATCAAAACTAATTTTTGCCAAAACATTTAAACACATTTCTCATGAAACAGATTGTTTAAAAAATGTAATTAACAGCAATATATGATTATGCCGCCCATTCGAGATAGTGGTTACGACGCTGACTGCCGTGCCGAAATGCCCGGGTTCGAATCCCGGAGAAAGCATAGATGTTTGTAAATGTATAGTATCTGTGAGGCATGGGGCAGTCTATATATGCGGCGAACAAAAGTCCTGTCGAGAGGTTGCTTTAGGGGAAAAGGTGTGGGAGACTCGCAGACCCCTCCGGGGGTGCTCGCCATCAAAATTGCGGCCCGAACTGAGCAAAGTCGTACTGTCATCTGATGGTGCTCAAGGCTCTTGCCAACGACAGGCACAATCTTGCACTCCTTGCCAGGATGAATTTTCGTGGGCTTGCTTTGATGTTACTGTCAGACAAGTGAGGTAAGTCACAACAACAACATATATAATTATATATGAATAAATGTTACTTCCTTCACGCTCGTCACTAAGAATCTCGAAATTTGATAAAGGTATCTACTAAACTAAATTCAAGCTTAGGTTTGGTATGGTTTATTTGATTATGACAAAGCACACTGGAGCTACCTGTCCAAGCACAGGGATGCCTTCATGGAGGACTTTCTAAGGAAAACTAGCTCGTATACGCGTTATACGTAAGGAATAGTGTTCGATTATTTTACCGCTCGGCCGCTGATGAGCCCTTAGGGTATTTTATAGCTACAGATATTGTTGTGAACTCATAGCACTAATTTTTAAAATGACGATTGCTTCACTAACTTCAGACCAGTCGAATAACAAGATTTTAAGTTATACGTAATTGTCATGAATATTTTTCACGTACATATCTATCAGTCATAGCTTATGTGAGTGGGTTTTAGGAATAATTTCGTTGCTCTTTCGATATTTTTATCAAAGAACTCGCAATGAATAAATATTGAATAACTGTACTAAAACAAAAGGCTGAAATTTGCCCAAGTTTAAATATTTTATAGGAATACGATCTTCCTTTCATTATACAAAAATTGTCAATCGTTAGGGTAATATCATGAATTAGTTACAAGCTACATTTCTTAGATGGATTTCACTGCAAAAATCTAACGCAATGTTTAGGAAACGTAATAATTTCTATGTATCTTATTCGGTAAGATTTTCTATGTATCTTATTCGGTAAGACTTTCTATGTATCTTTTTCGGTAACTTTAGTTTATTTCAGGTATTACTTGGTCGAAACTGAAAATATGTCTTGTATGTGTTAAAAAGTTTCTTCACATTTAACAAAATTTAAGAGTCAATCTCGAAGCCATATCGTTTCAGTGGGTGTTATAGCGATGATCCCTATTTGAAGTTACCAAACAAAACTCAGCTTGATTTTTCCAGCTTTTACTAAAACGATCGGCTTGAAATCGGAATATTAAAGTGGAAATTGTGCTGCTAATACCAAGGGTTCCTTTCTTGATTAATATATCTTATATCAAAACAAAATAAGCATCTCTCATAAATAGAAATCTAAGAATTTTAATTTGTCAATGTTTCAGCTAAAATCGTAAAACTTCTAACCCGCAATTAAAGCAATACTTAAATCTCGAATAAGGTATATTTTTTAAAAGAATACTAAGTTTTGAGAAGCGTTAAGTTAGTCTTGTCATTAACTAATTAAATTGATTTGATATGCGTAAGTCATGTTATCAACCTATCAAATTAGTTATTATCCTACATATTAGCTACTATGAGTAATTTTGCAATAGCTAACTAAGTAATTTATATAAGAGTGTCTGCCAAATATAGGCAGCTGGGATAACCCGTAGCCGTCGTCTTCAGAAAGGCATGTTCGATTTGGTGCATATATACCTCAATATTACTGGACCCTAATTGAGCACGAAGCTTTATGGTTACCATCTACTCCCTGGGCAGGTGGGTCTAGGGATAGAAAATAGGTAAGCATACACAAAATCCTGATCGTCGCTTTACCTGCGCAGAGAAAAGCGCAAAATTTGTGTGTTCTGTTCCATTGGAACCGAGGTCCCCGGTGTACTGATCTGAAAGATTATATTAAATACCCCAAGAGGGTGGCATAGGATAAAAGTTTAAATCTCATTTAATTTCATATAATGAGACAAAAATAACATAAACAGAACACACAATATAATGATAAATAGCAATAAAACATTAAATTACTATATAAAGTTACTATAAAAGAGTCGTAAGACATTAAAGCAGTGTATTATTATACGCGAAGTAATAATTGATCGGAAACTTAGAAAATTCTCCTTACACCCTATGAAATTTTCATGAGTGCTTTTGGTCAAGTGGCAATCGAGTTCTGTGCATACCTTTAGCAGCATTCCCGTGTCGATGCAATACCTGCAATAAAGAAGGATTGGTCAGTGGCCTATGTAAAAGTTAATGGTCATTGACCACCATGACAACATTGGTGCATTTCTTAAGCTCCACCAATATTGCTGGCCGTGAGAATATGTATGAAAATGAAAATGAGATACATAGTAGGAAAATGATGAATATATATGAAAACTTAAAAAAATATGAAAGCTTTCAGATTTTATATTACGCCCAAAGGGGCGTTTTTTCATTTACACATACATAACGTTTATACACACATTTCATTTACACATCACGTTTCGAGTGCATTTGGGCTAACGCCCCTTTGGGATAAAAATATTTAAAAGCAGCATATCATAAGAATTTCCGACAGGCAGTCTTGCTTGTGAAGATAAAAATAACTTATTCCGTAGTGTGTTGCCACTGCTCACTTTGAAATCGCCAAGTTTCTTAATAAAAAATTCGTTAAAATTAAAAAAAAATAGGAAATCTGTACATAATAATAAAAATCGAAATTCATGATTGGGGCTTCCGGGTGTGCATTCGGGTGGAGGACCACGTTGTTCAAAATTTGATGGATCTATGTATCAATGTTTTTTCATAATTCAAGAAAAATACATACATTCATGCCGATTCTTCGTCATTTAATTTCTTTAAATATAATACAGGGCGATAACATTTGGTGGCAACAATTTGAAAAATGATACAGCTGTTTATAGTCATTCGACGCAAAATGCCGTTTCAAGACTAATAGCCCTTCTGCGCTAAAAATGGGGGTAAAAATGACATGCATAATGGATTCCTGAAAAAGTCACACGGTAAGATATCAGACCTGGGGAAGGGAAAGGAAACAGGCAACAGAAGGTATGAATGAAACTCCCCTATTGCTTGAATGTGTGTGGCGTGATCAGCCTACGACGCGTAGAACATTTATAATGTGTGAGTAAAACCTTTTGAGTTTCGAATTCTTTTCACGCAGCAATTATTATTTAATGTGCATTACCATTAAAAATACATATTTACGAAATCCATTTAATCATTTATAATAACCCGATATATTTATTTTTGGGAGAGTGGTAAGGGTCAATCTATTAATTAGTAGTTATCAAACTGTAATTCTGCTCCCGAATTTTTAAATTTTGTCTTGTCCTATCCCTCCCCTGAAATCTGGTGTATATTCTAGGCTGAAAGACCCTTTAGCGAAATTTCTGTATGAAATCATTCTTTAAAATTCTTCTCACATACGCAATAGGCAATCTGAAAATGCTTTCAAAACTCACTCGAAGGCAATAAAAATACATTTGTTTCCCTAGAGATAACGTATCATCACACAAACACCGTACATTATTGCAGGAAAAAGATTATGCTAATACTAGATTTCCCTTAATAAACAACGCACGCAACATGTATGCTAAAGATATTCCAACCCATCTCCCCTTTCCTGCCTTGAATAAATAAATAAATTATCGTGATTGGGGATATTTTTAATAAATGTATTGTTGATATGATTGTTGAACAGTTGATAAGTATTCGTCCCGCGTTTATAAATTAAATACTGCGTGAGATTCAGTAAAAAAGAGGTGGTGATTACATATTGCAGTTAAATCAGATATAATACTAGTGGCATGAATAAATAAAGCCACTCATTAAAATTGAAATTATACAGTTGTTACTGAATTAAAAATGCATTTTGTAATGGAATTTATCTTTAACGTTACTTGTTTTGTTTTCTTATTGATGCAATTTACATGACAAATTTCTCATAATCATTTCTAACTCTTTTAAAAGCATTAGTTAAACTAAAGAAAATAGATAAGGCGGAAATATCATCGCGGAAAATAGATAAGTCTCAGATCCGAGGTTTCCGCGAGGTGAGTTGGAACAATATAAGAGCAGCAAGCTAAGTTCTGCCCCAACCGATGTCTCAGCAGGCACAAGTACACTGTGGAAAAAGAAAAAGAAAAAAAAAAAGGAGACAGTTCTACATCTCTCGTTCTACTGGGCCAATTGACGAAATTCAACCTGCGTTTTTTCATGTATCGAAAGCGCGACTTAGGATATGCATTAGATTTATATATAGCAATGTTCTAATATAGGTATTTTGACACAAAATCGGACTTTTTCTGATATGAGATCCCAATTTTCTTCCATATTTCGATTCTACGACTGAAATTATATCAAATTGTCAAGTTTTGTAAAAGTCGCGCGACTGGTTTTTAAAAAAATAGCTCTCAAAATTTTAGCTCTTCAGTGTTGTTGAATTTGGTATATATTTAGTAATATATCTTCTTTTATTAAACTTATTTGATTCTTCCTTTCATATTTCGAAATTTAGGTTCATTCCAAATACAATTCACCCATCTTTACGATTTATTTTTAAAATTTATATTTTTAAATAACTTTTATACATTTTTCGGAAAAAATGTGAATTATAACGTATAAAAATTTTGCCATCATCTTAAAATAGATGTATTTCTAAGCACACCTGCAAAAAATTAGAGTTCTTTATTCAAAATTTCCTAAGATACACGTGAATTTACATTTTGGCGTGAATTATTCTTGGCGCAAACTGAAAAAATGCGCCAAGATAAATTTTTAAATTTCTCAATAAATTTCTCACCAAAAATTATAAAATTTAATATCTAGGCATAATTTGAGTCGTAGAATCTAAATATAGGAAAAAACTAGTGTGTGTTATTTCACAAAAGCTCCGATTTTGTGCCAAAATACCTATGTTAGAACAATGTTATATATAAATATAATATATATCCTAAGTCGCACTTTCGAGACACGAAAAACTCGCTTTGAATTTCGTCAGTTGGCCCAGTAGAACGGGAAATATAGAAATGTTCCTTTTTTTTTTTTTTTTTTTT
>KK115718.1:75322-143446 GCA_000611955.2 Stegodyphus mimosarum
TTTCTTTTTTTTTTTTTTTGGCAGTGTACGAGGGAGCGGGTCAGATCAAGTATAGTCCGACCGCACTAACAGTGTAGCTCCTCCTCTGTTTTATTGGCCAGCAACATCAGGGGTTTCCCAAATTTTGAAACGCTATTCTGCTTTTACGTTATATTTTTCATGCTGCAGCCCAGGAATTGGGCCTGTGATAGGGATAGGGATTCGTGTTTCGTAGCTAGCGGCCACCAAAGAAGGGTTTCCCACTCCTCTTTCGCTACCAACCGCACTAACAGTGTAGCTCCTCCTCTGTTTTATTGGCCAGCAACATCAGGGGTTTCCCAAATTTTGAAACGCTATTCTGCTTTTACGTTATATTTTTCATGCTGCAGCCCAGGAATTGGGCCTGTGATAGGGATAGGGATTCGTGTTTCGTAGCTAGCGGCCACCAAAGAAGGGTTTCCCACTCCTCTTTCGCTACCACCAAACTCTCGAGAGAAATTTCGGTTTGGCAATATTTAGAGTACCTCCATGTCTCTCAGAAACTATACACTTAAGACGTTCGCGACTTTTCCGAGCTTCGAAAGCGGGCCTACTGGTACGACTGCCAGCGTCTTCTATAAACAAGTAACTACTAAAAATTTTTCTCTAGCGTCTATTTTACTCTTAACGTTTAATCTAACATTTTCAACTAACGCTTAAGCCGTATTTTTTCCCTTCCTCGCGAAGTGGCATAAAACTAACAGAATAAACATTAAAATAGAAACAGAATTATTATAACGAAAAATAACTGCTAAACTACATACGCTGGCCTGTTTTTGGATGTTACACATAATGTTTCGGATGTATTTAATTACCAAAATTTTGTCATATATTGTGGATCCGATCATATATGTTTAGAATTTCTGTCTTCTTGTTATGGTACATTACGATGCCACAAAGTTAATCCGGAATTCAGCTCGGAATGTCACCAATTTTGAGAGATGCTTTTGTTCCACATATCATATCATTTTTAATTTATCTTTCGAATAAGAGTGCAAGATTATTTATCATTTATTTAAAAGTAATTTACGACCTTTTTAATAATTTTAGCTTTATTTTTTTATTTACTTTTCTAACAGTAGCAAGAACTCTTCATCAAAGTAAAAAAAAATTATTCATTTATAAATAATGAGATTTTGAATAACTTATATAGCTATCAGTCTCAAAGTATTTATAAATATCGTTTATATTAATATATATCTAATTAATGAAAAAATATCAGTAAGGAAGTACAAAAGGATCTAATATATTAAAAAAAACCGAAAATTTTCAGATTTTAAATTACGTCCAAAGGAGCGTTTTTTTAAAGTTTTATGTGTTACCTTTATTTATTAAATTTCATGTTCTTTGCACTTAAACCACAAAATTCACTTCAACGGCAATATCGCAAAATAATTTTAAAATGAGCATATCTTTAAAAATTCCGATACAGAGTTCTGCGCGCTGGAGATAAAAGGGCTCCCCCCCCGTAGAGTGTTGCGATTGCTCGCTTTTAAATCGTTGAGTTTGTTCATCAAAAATTCGTTAAAGTCTTACAAAATATGAAATAGATAATAAAACAAATTTCAAATTCAGGCTTCCAGATGCACCTATTCGGGTGGAAACGTACGTTATTCAAAATTGGATGGTTCTAGGTACCGTTGTTTTATCGCATTTGGAGAAATATACATACATTTATGCAGATTCTTCTTTATTTAATTTCTTTAAATGTAATACAGGGCGATAATGTTTGGTGGCAACAATTTGAAAATGAATGGAACATTTATAGTGAATCAATGCAAAATCGTAAAACGAAAACAGTCTTTCCAGGGCAAAGCCTCTTTGGACTAATAAATGAAGTATAACTGTAATAATGTAGCTATAATAAAGTAATAATTACTTATACAAAGATTAGTTATAAAGTATTTACCAATGAAGTTTATATTAATGGACATCTAATTAATAATTTTATAAATGTTTACATTATTAATTAATGCCATTCGTAAAAATATTTTTAACGTCATATGTAAGCTTAGCGTTACAGATTTCTAAATTGTGTGGTTGATTTCGATTTGACCCAAAGTTTACCTGCCTTAATAGAAGAATTCTCAATGGTCTGATGTGGTTTTAATCAATAATAACAAAGTATTTGAGGAATCTTCTTAAAGGGATGATTCCTTTCTAGAGAGATTTTCTAAGGGTAATTGGCCTATACTAGTGATGGCGAAATTTTCAGCTCGGCATGTCAAAATTTTGAAAAATCCTAACTTAACTGTGTCACAGTGTCACATATGGAATCATACGTCTGCCATCCGTGTCATCCGTCTACCATGAATGCACTCGAATGCAGTTCTGGTAAGCGCAGAACATGTTAACGATGTCGAGACCCTTTGCAAGAGACAACTATTTTGGTATTATGCAATTATTTTGTCTCCGTCGACGTCCCTATAAATGCGTGATGGGTATCACCCAAAAGTATGGGTATGGGTAGAGTGATGAGTATGGGTTGCCGTGTCACTTATTAGACGCGTGTCATAGGTATAGTCATCACTGGCCATAGTCATCACAATCATCACTGGCATTTATTCACAGTACATATGAGGAAACCAACAGGAACGCCATGCGTTTATGAAATTTAAAATGAAACGCACTTACTTTGAATTGGACGTATGATGCCATAATTAATTATTTATATTTCTCTCAAAAACTATGAATAATATTGTTGTCAATCAGGTTTTATCCTTTCAAACATAGAATAGCTTTGTGAAGAGTTTTTAGGTAAGTAAAACTAAGTCGAAAGAATATCATAGATCAGTGCTTTTTAACCTCTTTGTCCAGCAAGCCGGTAAAATTGACGAAAACATTTTGCGGAACGGTCTTCCTCCCCAAAAAGAAACTTTACAAGGTATTCAAGAATTAGTACATAACTTAACTATAACATTCTTATTATCATTTGCCTTGTAACGTTTCCGAGCTTTTTGTCTTTTTAAATTTATTTAAAACTTAATAAGAACTTCATTCGTGGTTAAATAATGGATGAATAGCGTAAATCGTTACATAGCTATATCTTACAGAAGGGAAAATGCGAGCTTTCTGCCAGCCATTTCTCTGACTACATATCCATTCAACTCCACTGCTTCGTCTCTTCTCACAAAAGACCAGCGAACACCCGTAAACAAGTCGGCATCATAAAAGCATTAGTGGATAGAGACCCATTAGCCTTCAGGACAATCTCATCGCCGATCGCTTCCACCTTGGCCCTAAAAATGAGTTTCTTTAAGTTAGTCCAAAAGTCTCTAATAATAACCAGCTGTTTGTTTTCCTAATGATCCATTTGCTGTTACAGTTTGTCACAGCTTCCTTCCCTCCCCGAGAGGGGGTCTTCTGGACCATAATTACCACCATTAGAGTTCACCATATTGTTAATAAAATAAATTATACTAAACACACATTTTTACATCAAAAAGGTGTAAGTACCATGGCTTAAACATGAAATTAAAATGAGGACAGTGTACAAAAAATACTAATGACTAATTACATTCAAACAAAACAGAGCTTACCCCTTTTTAGACAAATATTACACAATATGAATTCTTATATAGATTTACAGAAGAACCATACAAGACAGTAAAAAAATATAAAATCAACATAATATCAAGTTTTTTGGCTTAGAGCATCAGCATTTTTATTGAGTTTCCCCGAACGATAAATAATTGTGAAATTATATGGCTGAAGAGCAAGAGCCCAACGCATTAAGCGAGGATTATTACTGGCATTAGTTTGTAACCAAGTTAGAGGATTATGATCAGTCTGCACATTAAAGTCTTGCCCGTCTAGATAATAGTGAAGTTTCTTTATACCCAAAACTATGCTGGCGCATTCCTTTTCAGCGGTGCAGTACTTTTTCTCTACCTCGGAGAATTTCTTGCATAATCATGAATCATAGGAGAAGTGTAGTCTGATTTCCCCACGTCAATAATTTTTAGGTCAAGCATTCGTTGAATTTCTCTTTTTAAAATCTCATTTTGCCGATGTGACATTCGATACGGCTTAGATCGTACCGGCTTATTACTGATAACTTCAATATCATGTTCTACGAGGTATGTCATTCCCGGCTCTTGTGAAAAAAAACTTTGTGAATATTTATTTAATAACCTCTGCAATTGACCTCTTTGAGTAGGTTCTAATAATTCTTCCAAATTGCTACTTTTAATAACCTCAGAATAATCGTAAACGTTTGGATTTGTATCAATATTAGGAAAATCTATTTCAGTCTCAATCTGATCAGAACCCTCTTCGCTACAAGACAAGTAATTAATTACCTCAGGTCTTTTATAATATGGCTTTAACATAATGATATGATAAATTTGGGATTTTTCTTTTTTCCCCGGTAAGGATACGATATAATTTGTTTCAGATACTTTATTTTCAACTTTGCCCAGTCCTGTCCATTGAACCGAAAGTTTATTTGCCTTAGAAGTGGCCAAAATTAACACCAGATCACCTTCTTTAAATTCTCTTTTTATGGCATTTTTATCATACCATTTTTTTCTCCTGAGTTGTTGATCCTGCATTTTCTCAACTGCCAGCGCTTGACACTTTTTAGGCGATTTATGAGTCTAAAAACATATTCGGTTACTGGTTGTTCCTCCTCTGGTGAATCCGTCCAATGTTCGTATAACAACGTTTCTGGAGTACGCGAATTCTTTTCGTGGACAAGTTCCGCAGGTGTGAAACCCGTGCTTTCATGCGTCACAGTTCTTAAAGCAAGAAGAGCCGCCGGTAGCACCTGTTCCCAATCAGAACCAGCCTCCAAACATAAAACTCGTTATATTCTTTTTATAGTACGATGAAATCTCTCCACTGGATTTAACTGAGGGTGGTGTACCGAACTATGACTAACTTTGATACCGAAACGTTCAAAAAATTCTGTGGTCAGATTGCTCATAAATGAAGTTCCTTGATCGCACTGAATCTCTTTGGGGAATCCGATTCTGCTGAAAAGATTTAATAACGCATCCACTATTGTAACCGAAGTTATATCTTCGATTGGAAGAGCCTCTGGATATTTTGATGCTACACATATAGCAGTTAGTATATATTTGTTTCCTTTAGATGTGGTTGGCAAGGGTCCACAAGTATCTATGTTTATTTTTGAAAATACTTCCGATATCACTGGACTAATTTCAGAGGCGCTTTTTTTCTATCGTTAGATTTCCCCACTCTTTGGCAAGGATCACAAGTTCGAATATAAGTTTCCATATCTTGATAACATTTGGGCCAACAAAAATATCTAGCTAGATTATCTTTGGATTTAGTTACGCCCAAATGTCCGGACACTTGTTCATGACATAAACTCAATATCTTTTCCCGACAAGTTTCAGGAATGACCAATAATTTCCGTACATTTCCTAAACGATCTTCTTGACACTTACATAGCAGCCCCTTTTCTATCTTGTAAATATTTGTCGAAGAGTTATTTTGAGAGTCTCTTGTCGTTATGTCAAAAAGCGGCTTTAAATCTTCACTCTGTTGCTGTAATTGAAGGAATCTAGTCTTGCTTATTGAAAGTAGAGGAGGGAGATCATTCAACTCCGAATCGGGCAGGAGCGATTTTCCGTCTTTTTCTTCTTCTTTCTCCCCCTGGGAAGTATAATCGTTCGCGAGGGAGGGAAAACTCGGTGAGGGTACAATATTCGTATGCTCACCCCTTTTGTTTGCTGCTTGAAGGCCTTCCTCTTCGCTATTGATCATTTGTCGGCGTTTCTGAGCCCGCGTCTCCACTGCGTTAACTTGGAAAAAGTATTCCTTATTTCGATTTTTTTCTAATTTTGCAGCCGTCCGATTCCCTAATATATAACGTCCTTGATCAAGCTCATTTCGTATGACTGCGGCCTTTGTTATTATTCGTCCAAATTCTGCTTCTATTTCAACATGTGCTAGGGGAAGGCATATAGGTGATTCATCGAACGGTTGTTTTACTCAAACTTTTTCTCCTCTTAACATTGAAGGGGTAATGTATTTTTTACAGATCACATCAATGGATGCTCCAGAATCCCGTAATACAGGAAGATCGAACCCATTAACCTTAGCTATTGTAGTGTATGGCGCTAAATAATCTTCTTCATTCTCTTGAACCCTCTGAACAGCAACCGGAGATTTAAAGTCTTTCTGAGCTTTCGGACACTGCGGCCTTAAGTGATCGATTGAGCCACAAGCATAGCACTTAAGAGGTTTACGTATTTCAAAATGACGCTCATCTTGGTTTCGAAAAGTTTCTGTTTTTTTCGAAACTTTTTCCCCAGCCTGTTTATACTTTGGCGAATCTCTGAAATTAGGCTGATTTTTATTTCTCTTTTGCGACTCCGAACTATGAACTGGAGTAACCTTTTTCCGGTATTCACGTACGTTTTCATAATCTTCTAACAACTCAGCTAATTTATTTGGGGACGTTATCTTGGACCATTCATCAATAAAATGCTCGCGCACTTCGAAATTTACTCGACGCTTCATTTGATCCGTTATCATCAGGTCTTTTAAAAGTTCAAAATCATTAATTTCCAAGCCCGAGATCCATTCTTCAAAATAATTTCTTAATTCAAATGCGAAATCCCTCCAAGTGGTTTGAGCGTTTTTTTGGGTTTGCGAGAATTTGATTCTAAATTTTTCTGGGCTCAGTTTAAACCTTTTAAGCAGTATCCCTTTTATGTAAGCATAGTCATAAGCCTGTTCTTCTGGCTCTCGCATAATCAGCTGAACTATCTCTGTTGGCTAAAGTGTCAATAAAACAGAAACCCATTCTGATTGGTTTAGATTCGCCCTCTTTGCTTGGCGCTTAAACATGACTAGATACAAACTAATATCATTCTCTTCGGGATCAAATTTTAGGATCATTTTTTGAAGTTCAAAATGGTTTCTTCTAGGCATACTTTCTTCATTCCCATCAATTAGATCCTTACCTTTAACGGCCTCCAATTTCATTTTGGTTATCTCGAATTCTCTTTCTTCTCTCCTAATTCTATCTTGCTCTCTTCGGCTTCTCTCCTAATGCTTTCTTGCCTCTCTTCGTCTTCTTTCTCAAGTCTCACTGACGTGATATTTTCCAACAGACTTTTAACTAGTTCCTCCTCGTAGGCTTCATTTCCCATAATCAGCTGTCTTAAATCTAATATCCTAAGCTGGGGTCCAACCTTTTCCCCTAACTCTTCAGCCAAGAATTTAAGGTCCTCTTTTCTAGCTTTTGCTAAGAATGCCGTGATATACTCTCAACTTATACTCTAAATCTAATGAATCTCTCTCTCTATATATATATATATCTAAATTTGATATAGAACTAAAATTTACAATTCTGAGGCTCAAAATTTAACTCTTAATTTTTGTTCACAACAATTTCTGGTATTCTAAACATACATTCAAGACAATTTACACTATACTGTGCACAGGATGCAGTCAGTTGCAATTAGTTAAATTGAGAATTTATGATAATACAATATGCTTTAGATAATACAATATTCACATTCAGATCATCAAAACTTTCATAGTATATTAAGGTATGCATTCAAAAGTAAATTAAAATAAACGTATAAATACTCATAAATATCAATACAACCACAGTTTGAACGTAAGATATTAGTGATTTCTAAACTTTCTGTTAACACTTTCAACTGAAAATTTTCACTTCTCATAATTCTTACACAAAATGATAATTCATATTCTGTACTGAAAATCAAATAAACAACAGTTTAATTTTAAGCTACCAAGATTTACTTATCTTCATTTTTAACACAATGAACTGAAATTTTTTGGAATTATAATTCTTACGTACTTATATTTCTTACATGAAATACATTCTTACAAACTTATAATTCTTACATACCATAACAGTTTACATTTACTTCTAATAATTATAACGCTCAAGACGACTTAGAGTTGATAATTCAGAATACCCTCTAAAAGATAGAATCTTTAGAAATATAACAATTTTACTCTTCAATTATAGAAACATAATAGTAGCAAAACTCACAACAATTCACTCTATTAATACAACTTCAAATTCTTAAGATATTATTTAATTATAATTCCTGAATTCAAATTTCTAAATTTATTCCTAAATATTTACCTGAAGTGACATAAATGACAGAATAGAAATACTATAACTAATAACCTCACTGCCTCAATATAAAAAAATCAAGGTACTTACCCACGTGTAAAGATGAAATTCTGATTGAAGCCTGGAACATGAAAGTGTTGAATCTCACAACTCAATTCTTTTATTGAACGCTGAAGACTTATGCACTAAATTACCATACAAACGTATATCACCACACTACACTTTCCGGACACTGGTAGTCCTACAACTTCAAGATGCTGAAAATCTTCGGACAATGGCTGTCCCACTAAACTTAAAGCGAACTGAATTTCGGATCCTGGTGGTACTTTCTTTCACCCGGACTGACGTCTGGAATCTTCTTTAGAAAACCACAGAGCTGAATTTCGGAGCCTGACGGTCCTTTCTTTCTTCCGGACTGACGTCTGGAATCTTCTTTATAAATCACGGAGTCGATTTTCGGAGCCTGACCGTCCTTTCTTTCTCCCGGACTGACGTCTGGAATCTTCTTTAGAAAAACGCAGAGTTGAATTTCGGAGCCTGACGGTCCTTTCTTTCACCCGGACTGTCGTCCGTATTCTTTCTTTGTTAAGCACAAGAGCTCTCGTTCGATGACCAAACTAAAACTGCTTCGTGGATTTTCATCATACCTGCTGCCACCAAATTATTATAGCTGTAACGTTTCCAAGCTTTTATGGAAAAATAGCAAGACAGGATTGTCTTTTTAATTTATTTAAAACTTAACAACAAATTCATTCGTGGTTAAATACAGGATGAATAGCGTAAATCGTTACATAGCTATATCTTACAGAAGGGAAAAAGCGAGCTTTCCGCCAGCCTTTCTCTGACTACATATCTATTCAACTCCACTGCTTCGTCTCTTCTCACAAAAGACCAGCGAACACCCGTAAAACAAGTCGGCATCATAAAAGCATTAGGGGATAGAGATCCATTAGCCTTCAGGACATTCTCCCTCTCCGATCATTTACCCCTTGGCCCTAAAAATGAGTTTCTTTAAGTTAGTCCGAAAGAAGAAGTTTCTAATAATAACCAGCTGTTTGTTTTCCTAATGATCCATTTGCTGTTACAGTTTGTCACAGCCTACAATAATATTTAAATGTAAAGATAGGTAAATATTTTAATTATTGTGTATAATTATCATATATAAGTAAATAAACCTTTGAAAAAATCACAGAAAATTATAAAAAATAATCACAAATGCGTATAAAAACAGCAGACCAGTGACGGTCCGCTGGACAATCCGCTGAGAATCCCTGATCTACCATAATGAAGAGCCACCTATTAACCTGTTCACGCCGCTTTTTTTTGCTGAAGTGGCAACAGCTGAAATAATCGGAATTCACAATAACAATTGAATTTAGTGAAAAAACTTCGTTGTCATTTGCTTAACTTCTGTCTTCGAGTTAGTAGAATTATTTAAAGAAGTTATTGCTGTTTATTACACTAATAATATAGCTGCCATTATTAAACGGACCTCAAAGAATAATAAGCGTTTCTCCACTGAAAACTAGTTACTCGCAAAACCACGTTCGTGGCACCATTATAAGTCCCCTAACACTAATAAACGTAAAGTCAACAGACACATTGAGGAAGCTTGACTAATGCGTTGCGCAATGTACGTGATTATACACAGAGTTGCCAGATTTTCATATTGTTACGAAATGCCCATCTGCTGTAAGATGGCTGCCTAGAAAGAAGCAAAAAAGTCAGGATTGCAAAATTTGGCGCGAAATCTTCCATTTGGCGACACAATTGGCGATATACCACAGACAGAGCGAAAATATTCTAGAAGGAATTGTTATCGGGTTTCCCGAGCATGTTCTCAAAGGCAGGTCCTATATATACCCTGCCTGTAGGCGGAGTAGTGGAGAGTATCTGAGAGTATATTGAGTTCAATAGTAGTGTCTTGAGTTCAGAGATTAGTTCAAGAGCGATCGACCGTGTCGGGAGCAACACTGTATTGCTTTGCCGTGAAGCTGTATTCACCGTTATAGCCTAAAGACTGTGTTGCTGATTGTTTCAGCGTGTTTATCGTAGTTTTTCGACGGGTTTAAACGTGTCTTTTGAACTCTTTTGTATGATACTGACGAATAAATTGTATTTTCATTCTTCATCAAGTGTTGTAATCAATCACTTCCAACCCACGAACCCACATAACGCAACAATATTTTCCTTTTATAAAGTATGTATATTGTTAGAATACTACTTCTGAATTTGGAGGGACCGGCGACTAGTGTTTGCGGACCGGTGGTTGAGAAACACTGTCATAGATTTCTTTTGTCTTTTGTTGTAGTATTGAATGAGATGATAACTGGACTGTATTTTATTACTACTTGTCACATCGTGTTCTGATTGAATAAGATAGTAAGATTTTGAGCTTAATAAGCCATTTTATTATTTAAATTATTTGTTTTAACGTTTCTAAAAGAAGAAATGAATCATTTTAGGCAAAGAAAGTTTTCTGTAGAAGAGAGACCGCATTGCTCTCTTTCGAAATGCCCTGTAACCGAACAAATCTTTCCTTAACAAATAAACTTATCTGTCGAGAAAGATAGAAGAAAAGACAAAAGTAATTAACTTTTTAAGTTTATGTCTGTTTTCTGAATATATAATATCAATACTAACATACATGCAGAAAAAATATTGTTGAAGGAGAGGGACCGAGCGTTCTTCTCTAAAAATCCCCCTAAGATTTTGCTTTTGAAAGCCAAATAGACACTTAATTTTGCTAGTTATTGGAAACAGTTAGTATGAGTCCCTTAGCGTAATTTGTATTCTTTACTTGCATCAGCATTTTGTTTCATTATCTAGATGCTTTTTAAAAAAGAAAAGTTTTTGTAGACTTCTAAGCCGCATGATCTTCCTTCCAGAATCGCCGACTTAGCCTTCCATAGATGAGTTTAAAAGTAGCATGTTAACCTCTGAATTGGCTGTTTGTGTTTGAAATGCCGTTGCTACGAAATTCAGTGACATGCTCTGCTGCTTCAGGTTATTAGTATCATTTGACATGTCACGTGGTTTCTATGGTTCAGTGCATTTTTGCTTAAAGGTCTGGTGGAATATAGTTTTCTTTAAAGCAAAGTTTTAGTATTTGTTGCAGTTTGAAAACCATCTTTTTTCAAGTACGTAGTAGAAGTTCACGTTCTTCATTGTAAAGATTATTGCCTTTCTGAAAACAAAACAACGTAATTTTAAGGTTAACTTCCAGGAAGTGACCATTCACTTCTGCATTTTATCTTAATTGCTTATTTGAAACTTCTGTATTTCTGCAGTTCAATGCTAAAGGATTCCATGTTCTCTTATGAAGACATCTAGTTGTAAGAATTTATTAGAAATTTAGAAGTCGAATTTTCATGCGAAGAAATGCCGACTTTTACTTAGTAGTCACTTCACACACATCTACGTAATTTATTTCAAATTAGCACATATTTTTAACATGTAAAACAAATTGAATTTCATAAAGTTAATTGCATTTTCCTTTAGTACATCCATGCATTAAACAAGAAACACAGGCGTCATGACTAATCATCAATGGAAACTCATGCTGTTAATCATGGGTCTTAATCATGAGAATCACAGGGTAACTTAATCGGTAACTTAACATCGGATCATAGAGTAACAGCAAGATGGCTCAATACGCAAACCAATTATCCACTTGATATTACGATTTCGCTCGGTTCTTCCCGCTTTTGATGGAGAGCACCCTCAGAGTCTCTGACCTCTTTTCCTCTACCATCGACCTCTCGAGAACACTTTCGGCTCGCCTCAGATTTAGAGTGCCTCCATGTCGCACAGACACATATTTACAGTGCTCGGAGCCACATTTACAAACATCCATACCTTCTCCGGGATTCGAACCCCGGCCATTCGCTACCGCAGTAGGCTCCCCTAACCACTATACCGTCTGGGCGGCCCCCACTGGTAAATCCGACTTGGATTCGAATCCAGGCGAACGGGCTGGCTGCATCAGCGCTTTCGGTGTTTACTCCATATGTAACGTGTGTACGAGCAGCTTCCCTCAGACAATTTTCCACAAAGCCATCCCTTCCTTTAGGCAAATAGCCCTAGTGTGTTTTGCCAAAATAAACAAAACCAAACCAATTATCCATTCGTTACTGGTCGGTATCCTATGTGATTCACAGAAAGTTTAAGCAATTAACCCTTGCTTCATAAGAAGTGTATCTGAAATCGCAGATACTGATGCCAAGATTCAAGCAGGTGAAATTCATTTATGATCACTTACGGGATACTCCGTAGGCTCCGAGCTCAGTATTAAACACAAGCAAAATTCTACTTCAATTTTCGTATTGATTTCAAAACAAAAAACTGTAGTATTTAGGGATAATTGCACAAGAATCTTTATTCTCCATCCCGGAAACATCATTCCACACATAAAAAACAATGTCCACAGGCGGAAATTTCCAGCCTTGGATTTGTTAAGGAACTAAATGGATCTGCTTCACCCTAATCTTCTTCTAACAAATCAATATAAACAAAATCCATTTCTAATAAAACTAGAGCATTAAATTAACAAATTGGTCCGCAAGTATAGTAAACAATAGATGGCACATATTAATAAAAGCAAGGTAAAGCATTTTATGTTGTCAATAGGCGTAGCGACAGAAACAAAATACAAAAAAATGAATAATCCCGGGAAGTGTTTATTCGGAAAACGCCCTTGGGGAATAATCTCTAAACCAGGCAACGTCCTTGGGGAGGAATCCGCATGGAAAGCCACCTATGGGAAAGTGATTGGTTACCGGAAAAGTAAATATAGAGCTGTCATACGTATTTGCTTGTCGCTTGAAAATGTATATTTTCTTCGAACATAAAGAAAAGCATAATTGCTTTAAACAAGGAAATTTAGTAAAACAAGTTATAAATGGCCTTGAGCAATATTACGGGAATTTATTAGTATTATATTTATTATAAAATGTACACTGCATCCTCAAAAAAGGGGGGGGACAGTTTTATATATTCCGTTCTTCTGGGCCGATTGACGGAATTCAAATTGCGTTTTTCATGTCTCGAAAGCGTGACTTAGGATACGTATTAGATTTATGCATAGAATTGTTCTAACATAGTTTGTTGTAGTTTGACACAAAATCGGACTTTTTCTAAAATGACATGCCAATGTTTTTTCATATTTCGATTCTACGACTCAAATTATGCCAATCTTCCAAGTTTTGTAAAAATCGCAAGAGTAGTTTTTAAAAAATTAGCTCCCAAAATTTTAGCTCCTCCATGTTCATTGATTTTGATATATATTTAATAATATGTCTTTTTTTTAAAGTAATTTGATTAATTCTTTCATAATTCGAAATTTAGGCTTAATCTAAATATAATTCGCAGATTTTTTTGCGTTTCGAAATTTGGCGTCCTTAATATAAGCAATAATAACGAAAATGTGGTTTACGCACTTTGTTAAAATTATTTGAAAGAATGAACGATAGACCTTTTTTCCTCTCGCGCATCAATGAAAAAAAGGAAAGGAAATAGGTTACAATAAATTATGAATTTCGTCAAGTGAATTATTCTTGGCACAATCTGAAAAACATCCGCGAAGATAAATTTTTAAATTTCTTCATAAATTTCTCGTCCAATATTACAAAACCTAATACCTAGTTATAATATGAGTCGTAGAATCGAAATCTGAAAAAAAAAAACTTGTATGTTACTTCAGAAAAGTCCGATTTTATGTCAAAATACCTGTGTTAGGATAATGCTATATATAAATCTAATATCTGTCTGAAGTCGCGCGTTCGAGACACGAAAAACGCAATTTGAATTTCGTCAATCGGCCCAGTGGAACGGGAGATATAGAACTGTCTCCCAATTTTTTTTCACAGGGTACATGCATGTATGAATTCTATGACGAAAGTAGTGCAATTCTCGAAAAGAAATCCTCCGATTAGCGACCATCATCAGGACTTGTTGAAAATGTCAACGATATCGTTAAAAATTGAATTTAGTGAGCTTGTTATTGAGTACATTTAATTAGGAACTTTATAAAGTATTTCTCCCGCCTTCTTCTCATGCCTTCGTGGTGCTCGACGTGTAGCAGAGAAGTCCGTGGTTCGATTCCCGGCGAAGGTGTTGCTTATTTTTCATGACTCTTGCTCCAAAACAAGCCTAATGACTCTACAAGTGGCGCCTGAACTACAAAGGTGGTGGATGATGTTTCGCCACCACCACGATTTGGCGATTGGGTTCCCCAAACTCCTGTCACCCTTTAAAAGGGCAAGGTATTTCTCAAGCCTTCTTCGCATGCCTTCGTGGTGTAGTGGTCAGCATACTCGACGTGTAACCGAGAGGTCCGTGGTTCGATTCACGGCGAAGGCGTTGCTCATTTTTCATTCTTCTGCTTCCCCCCCCAAAAAAAACTGACTCTACACTGACGTCCTAGTCCTAACTAAAAAGGTGGTGGATTTTCAACTACTGGGATTTGGCGATTGGGTCCCCCAAACCCCAGTCGCCCTTTAAAAGAGGGAGTATATAAGGTATTTCTCCCGCCTTCTTCCCATGCCTTCGTGGTGTAGTGGTCAGCACGCTCGACGCGTAACCGACAGGTCCGTGGTTTGATTTCCGGCAAAGGCGTTGCTCATTTTTCCTCTCTCCTGCTTCGAAATAACCTAATGTCTTTACAGCTTCATGCAGGTTGTTGCATAAGATCTGTGAAACCGTTTAAAATTCTTTAAAATAAATTAAGCAATTGATACTAGATTTCATTGTACTGAATGCCTTATTATTTTTTCCATAATTCATTAAAGGTTAATTTGTTTGACAGATATGTATATGAGTCACTAGAAGGTGACAAAAGTGAAAGTAAACATTGTAATGATTACTTCTTTTGCAAGTATAAATAAATGCCAGTGTATTAACCATAGAAATCATTTGCCATAGAGTATCTCTACTACTGAAAATTTGTGCGCGTCTGTCTATTTGTTAATTTATCTGTTTGTTTGAGAAATTACCTCCTCCGGAACGGCCGGAAGTTCAGTTTTGAGAGAGCTATTCCCGGATTCCAAAAAATTCGTGGGAAGCCATTTGAGCTACTGTCATCTCCGTACGACTTTAATCAGCCTAGATATTAAATTAAAAACTTCGAAAACGCTGATTTTCGAACTCATTTTTTCCGAGCGGCAATAGTCTCGCAAGATGAAGATAAAAATCTACATTATTTCGAAAAATGTTGCCACTGCTGGCTTTCAAATAATAGAGTTTGTTAATAAAAAATTTGTAAGTTTTACAGAATATAAAATAAAATAGCATTGCCACACAGTAAATATATTATTAATATATAAGGTCATGTTCTGACATTGAAGAAAGCAAGAGATTTTCAGTGACGTCATTGGATGTCTAAAAAGTTTCCTTAATGTTAGCATTTTAGATAAGTAAATGCTGTTAGCAACTTTTTTTTTTTAGATTAAGATAATTCACAAGGTATGTTATCGCGACGTTAATTTTTTATTATTATTGAGAAAAAGTTGTTATATTACATTAAATGTAAATCATGACGTCATATGTCTACGTATTCAGCTAATGTGTTAAAAGATTTTGTTTCCTGTTTTGGCAGCAAAAAATTCTTTACAAATTAGTTGTTGCTTGGAAATAATGAACTGATTTCATTCACACTGAAATGTTTTTATGCGCCTTTTTTTTCAGGTGTACGTAGAGCGCATAATTTTTGCTTCGGTTGCAACTAGCAACTTTGTGTACAGTACATTAAATTAATAGTTTATTTTATTTTCAGTTTTTCTACATAGAACTTATACAGTAGTCCGCTCATCTGGCGGGCTTGCTCGCTCGCCTCAATTAAAATTTGCCATCAAGAAGAATACGCCGCACTGGACGATGTGTTAATGCTCGGATTATTTTGATTGTCGAAATTTAATCCTCTGTGGCTTTTTCAGGGGTTTCCCAAGGATACTCTCTTTTTATCTACACTATCTTCTCCTCGCTAGTATCCGAGTGGTTAAAACAGCCAAATGTTGATTGTTTGACCTTAGTTCTAATCCAGTGTGCATGGCTGGTTTTTGTAGCTGTCCGCATGTATAACGTGAATACAAGAAAGTTTCTCCTAGAAAGTGCCTCACGAAGGCATCTATTGCCTCAGACAGACAGCACCCATGTACCTTGCTATATTCAAATAACCTATCCTGTCTAAGCATCTTAATCTTCAGAGTTGAATTTCCAGACCAATGCTGAGACTCTGACCGACTGGGAGATCGTAGAAATCTTATGCGACGAAATGGATTGTTAGACAGATGTTTAGCAAATTTTGCGCACTATGAGCATTTTTGAAATATATAATAAAAATTTAGTAAGTTTCAATGTAATAAAGTTTGACTTCGATTGCGAATTTATTTATTATAAGTTTTAGGAAACGTGTTTTCACAGTGTTACGAATAACAATATGCTTTATAATTATATATGCATAATTTACAATTATTTATGCATAATATTTAACTATTTATGCATTCCTCTGGTTTATAATGATTTATGCATTAGAAATCCCGTTTTGTATTTCGTTTGAGCGCAACCTGACGTTTCATCCTGGAGTTCTACTATCTGCGCTCACAAAATTAAAAAATCGTCTGAAATATTGGCAGCTGCCATCTCAAAATTAATATTCTATGGGATATGCTTACACATTAATTAAGCATAATATATTAATCATCAAGTGAAGCTGTCATGTATCTCTAATTTGTCTACGTATGGGCTTAATTATATGAAGTATATATCAGTTAAAATATTAAATTTGTTCAACTCAAATGATGCAAAATTAACTTTCATTTGGTGTTGTTTTTAAGAAACGTTTGTTGCTGTTGTAAGATCGAAATACACAACTGCAACTCCTTTCTAATTAATTCAAGATTCATTTATATACAACACATATACCGACTTAACCTCAAGATTATAATAATTACATTTTCCGCAAATCACTTAAGTATGGAATTTAAAAGACTGCGTTTCCAATACACATTAATGCTGAGTTGAAAGTTCTAAGCATGACAGTAGCATTCCTAACACCAGAAAGATTTGAGTATTTACCAGATTTGAGTATATTAAGGTCTTAGCGAATCATGGGTTTGTAAGTGTACTTGATCCCGCTCATAGTTCGTCAAATTCTAAATTTTGCTAATCTAATACATACTTGATACTGTTGCATTCTACAGGTTGTGGATTTGGAGTAATTGATGATAAAACTAGATTAGGAATCAAAATACAAATATCGTCCAGTAGGCGCTGTTACACAGGACAGCTCCCAAGACACGTTTACAGTCGTCGAAAAACTACGACAAACACGCTGAAATAATCAGCAACACAGCCTTCAACAGCCTTTAGTGCCTTTAGTGCTTTGCCGTGAAGCCAGTTTCACGGCAAAGCACTAAAGTACGGCTCCCGACTCGATCTGTCCCACGCAAGCTAATCTCTAGACTCAATATACTACTTTCTTTCTCCCCGTACAGGCTGGGTATATATACTTTCAACCTACCTTCGAGAATATTCCCGAGAAAATCGCTAAGAATGCGTTCTAGAACGCTCTCATCCGTCTACGGCATATCGCCAATTTTGTCACCAAATGGACAATTTTGCGCCCAAATCTGACAATCTTAAACTTGCGTGCTTTGCGGGGAAGTTATCTAACCGCGTAGGCGCTGGGCATTCTGCAACAATATTTGTAGCTGAATTTTATTTTTGTTTTCCTTTCGATTTCCGTGACTGTTTGCAATGAAACAAAGTTCTGTTTCTACAAAATGCATCAGACAGTTTCATATCTTAACTCAAATATACTAAATATCACATGTTTTCAGGAACCTTGTATTAATTGCGGCACTTTTCCTTAACCTGGCATAGATGTCAAAGCGCATAAGATACATATGTATCTTGCATATATTGCATAAGATATAAAACTAAACTTCTGTTTAATCTTTAATATTAATATTACTGAGTAAGATTCTCTGATGCATAAATAACACTGTTTTAAGGAAATTTTGTTTCCCCTTTATGAATTATTCACAATTTTTAACGCTAAATAGATCCAAATGTTTTCAGTTAACATATCTAACAAATACATGTGTAACAAATATGCGAATATATATAACATATGTTCTGTTGCTTCCAGTTAACATTAAGCTAATATAACGCCATATTTACTTAACACCATATCTACAGATGCCTACATTGCAATCATTAATTCAACGGTTATCTTGAAACATACCATCCTATGTTGAAACAAATGGTTACAGACTGGTAACTCTTTTAATTGGTTACCATATATCCGAAAACACGTTTATTTAAATATTTGTTGAAATGTTAAATGGTAAAAATTACATGAAATTAAAAGTATATCAATTGAGATGCTTCAAGTCATTGCAAAATTCTTTTCTTGCTGGGCATATTTCTTGTTTTATGTTAACGAGCTTTTTAATATTCTTGTAAATGGTGGTACCATGACTGACATTGTTCCAATCTATTCATATAATTTTCAGGGGAAATAATTTTATGATGTTTCTTTTGGTTCAGACCTTTTGGGAAGCGATCCAAATCAAGTTTTCTTCAGACTCAGAATCATGGAATCTTAAAGCTCAGACACATTCAGTTTTTTTGCAATATTTTTCATTCTTTCACTACAGCTTCATTCTTAAATATTTTAATCTAAAGATTCCAGCCACCATTGCAAAATCTTCTTTCTATGTAAATTTTATGTGGAATAGAGTGCCATATGTCGTCTTTTGATTTCTATATAAATTGGAGAGCCACAAATTCTTCTTTCACTCGAATTCCGTCATCAACGTTATTTATGGTTTAAAGACGGAAGAAATTTCTTAAATAATATTCGTCTTTACGGAGCTTACGCAGTTCCTCTCCTATATTTCACAATTTTTAATAATCGGTTTACTCTACAATTTCACATGAAAACATTTCTAAATATATTTCTATAGACCTTTCCTCAGATTCTACGTTATAGCACATTTTCTTTTACTTCTTTGTGCGTGGTAAAAGAAGTATTGTAATTGCGAAAAATTTCGCAAATTCCACCAAATATTATCGCCATATTTTATGTTTAAAGAAACTAAATAATGAAGAATTTGCATGGATGCATGAATGTTTCTTGTATTGTGAAGAAATAACTGTACCTAGAGCCATTAAAGTTTGAATAACGTAGTCCTCCAACCGGACACGGGCACTTGAAAGCCCGAATTTTATATTTCGGATTTGTTTTATTGTATATTTAAAATTTTGTAATTTTCGAAACCAGCAATGGTCACACTGAACGAAAAAAAAAAGAAACATTTTTATCCCGAGCGCGCGAGATTGGGTATCGGAAATTCTAAAGATATGCCGTTTTCCTTTTTTTAAATATTTTGTTAGAATGCTGTTGAATAAATAAAGGTAACACACAAAACGTTGAAAAACGTCCCTTTGGGAGTAATATATTATCTGAAAGCTTTCATATTTTTTTATATTTTATATTTTGCAAAACTTTAAGGAATTTTTAAATAAAAAAACTCAACAATTTCAGAGCAATTAATGGCAATACTGTAGGCAATAAAACATTTTTATTCCCAGCGCACGAGACTGTGCATCTAAAGATATGGATTCTTTTTTTTCACAGACACTTCTTTTAACGAATAAATTAATGATCTTCGAATTCTACTGTTTGCGTCATAGAATGAGGAAGAAAATGTTTTTGCAAATGAGGTTTATTCTGATTATCCAATGGGTTCCAACTCAGCTGAACGAGCTTGCTATATAGTTGGTTTTCTCATTGTGTAACGTGGTTACGAACGAAATTTTCTTAGAAAGTCCTCCATGAAGGCATTCCTCCTTTTACGCAGATAGCCCTCATGGCTTTGCCAAATTCAAATAATCTACCCTAACCTAATCCGAATCTGTAACGTAATTTATCCGTTTTTGGTGATTTTAAAAACATTTGTCGACTTTTTTTTGATAATTTTTCGTTCATTTAAATTTTCAACATTAAAATTTATCTGTGCTATAAAATTACAAAAGGTCAAAACTTTATAACGTAAACACTTCGTATGTTTTAAAGGATAATTTAGAAATACTAATCAGCCAATTTTCTGCATTCTCTCGCGTAATATATCCTGATTCGAGATTTCAGTTGCAACCAGTCTTTCCACAATAGTCGCCAACAAAACGTGGACGTGTGACTGCATTTGCATCTCAGTGCAGTATAGGGTAGAGCAGAAGAAAGCATGCGGGACATCAGGACTTTACTAAAGGGTAATACAAGTCTTGTCTCGCTATGCTATTGATCCAATGAAGCATCGTGAAGGAGTTCTGGCAACAAATACATTTTCCGATAACAATTAAAGCATCAGTTTGTTTCAAATAGAGAATTTCCCTCGATTTTTATTTAATGTAATTATATTTTTATTTAACGTTTCATTACGGGCAGGGAAAATTTTTTTTTTGCTTGAATTTGAAGAAGAGGGCCCGTGTCTGATTGCTGTCGAAATCCATACAGTTCCATTCAAAATACTTGCCAAATATATTGCTCTTCTGCCTAATTTGAAAACTATCGAAGCATTTAGTGAACTTTCATATATAAAGAATGGTGTTAACTCTTAAAATATATTAATATCAAAAGTCGCTGAAAGTATACATGACAAATTCAATTATGAGTCCATACGCACATATGCAGTACTAAGGTTTCTTTCCTGAGATTTCAGAAAATTTTTATGTTAGAAAATTATAAATTTTCTTTAATTTTAAACTAATGATGTATAGAAGAAAGAAAATTGGGTCACCTGAGACATGGAAACCCGACTCGATAATTTTCCACGCCTTCCACGCTGCTGGCGTCCTGGATAAATTAATAATATTTTTAAAAAATGTATCTTTATGCAATTAATTAAAATGACCGTACTGTTCAGATTTGCAATCTATCATAAATTGCATTCTATACCTTTATCAAAAACTACAATACACTGGCAAATCGTCAATGATGTCAGACAAAAATCGAGAGAAATGCAAGGAAATTCAATTTTTAGAGTTATTTTAAACCACATTTTCTCACTTGCAGCTTACGGAAACTTCTGTCTCCTGTAGCTAAGCTGTCGAAAAACATTATAAGATGAACCACCCTTTAGGATCAGTATTTTACGAGGTGTACATTTGAATGTTGGAAGCAACTTCTTTTGGGGTTTTTGTCACTCCAGAAATGAGATATAAACTTCGAAATTCTATGCTTTCCTATTCAATTTTGATGTACTAATGGCTACTTACTGTAATCTCACTACTTACTGCACTTACTGTTATCATTTGTGTGCATATTGCAAATTATTGCTGTTTTCTGCTTATTGCCAGATGCTCCTATCGAAATTATCAGGATTTCGAAGGAATGCTAATGGGTCTCAGTATTTTGAGCTGCTTAAATCATTGCTCCAGCAAAGAACGTGCTTTATCTGTATTCGCTCTTGTATTCTCTGGTAAATTAAGCTAAGGAGCTCTAGAAAGACTCTATGAGGAATTATCCTCAGGTCTTAGGACAACAGACAAATTAGAAGAAGAGTATAAAGAACCCTTTATTCACTCACGTATAGTTTCACAGACTATTGGCTTATGTAAGCCCAAGTGCTCTAGCTTCACTTAAACAAGTAATGTTCAACTTAAAATAAAATGTAATCAAACTAGCCTAACGGCTCACAGAATAATTTAAACGCGCAGAAGGCTCCGACTTGTAGAAGCAGGCGGAACAAGCCTAATGGCCAGAAGCACTCAAGCTACAGAATCAAACCTCTAGTAAATCAAAGTAACAACGTGGTTTTCAAGCAGGCATAACACACTCTAAAATCACCTTTTAAAACCTTCGCTTATTTAACGCTTCTTTCTACCTTAATTTGAATATAAGCGCGTTAACTGATTAGCACTCTGGGAGGAATGCGTAGAGGAAAATGAAAGGAAAGTTACTTTAACTAAAAATGAACTATTAGTCAAAATACGGGAATCTCCACATCTTTAAATGGAAGGAAGAATAATTTTTGAAACTGCTCGTTTGGGAACTACTGCAGCTTCGTCAGAACATGCATAAACGAATATTTGCGTCTTTTGTTGAAGTCTAGTAGTTTTGAACGTAGGTCACATCACAAAAGCAAAAATAACAAACAGAAAATGTATAACTTAAATGACAAAGATTCAAGGTCAAATTAGCGATACAAATGTCATTTCTAGATGTGAAAATAAAGACTCGATTTAAAAATTTAAAACCTATGCCTGATAAAAGATGTAAGAAAGCTAGTCTAAAGCTAAGTTTGGTTGCTAAAATTATAAAAATCATGCGTAAGAAACAATTCTGTCTTTAAAAAAGTAAATAATTTCAATGTTTACTTACCAATTTTCACACTCCAAGCTCTTTTGCAGACTTTTATGGTTACTAGCGCTGGTAAGTCGACCCAATTTTGAATCTGGGGAACGACATAGGGATTTTCGTAGATTATTCCATGTGTAACACGAAAGCAAACCGGTTTATCTTAAAAAAGTGACCCATAAATGCATCCCTTCATTTAGACAGGTAGCTCTCGTACGCTTTTTCGTAGCCTAAATAATCCAATTCAATTTAATCTCACCAGACATGAGTGCAGAAATGATTTGGTTTGTAAACACGATCAGCAAGTAAGCACAATGTTCTAATGTTATTATTCTGACTTTTGCTGACTTTAAATAATGTATCGGAATTTGAATTCGACTTAAAAATGTAAGTACAAGCAAGTAATGTAATTACGAAAAATTCCAGGTACCATGTTTCAACGAAAATAGACATTTTGACCGCTATCGAATGCAATTTAACGATGTTTTTGCGTGGCATCTGTACGTAAGGACAGAAGAAAGGACTCTATTTCCCCAAATGAATTATAAAACGGATTTAAAATGGATTCAGAAGAGATGTTTTCGAGGTGTGTGTACATGCATGTATGTATCTCGCATAACTCAAAAACGATTAGCCTCAGAACGTTGAAATTTTGTATATATGACTGCTATAACATGTAGATGTGCATCTTCCTTTTTGGTTGCAATCGGCTGCAACAAAAGTATATACACTGGTGGAAAAAATTAAGAGAATTTCCATATTTTATCGAATTGCGTGAAGAGAACTGAACTGAAGGTAAAACCACTGCTTCTAGATAAAAATGCAATTCTTGTACGGCAAATACGTAAGAGTGCACGTGTGTGTAGGCGGAGCCACTAGAAAAACAGGCTTTATAAACGCTTGGAGGGTAAGACGAATTGCGTTCGCTAGCACCACCTTGGTGAATTTCTTGGTGTTATTTTGCAGCAATCGGTTAAATTCACATCGGAACTGTAAAAATGAGTAACCACCAACTTTTAGATGATGGAATGATGTGGCGAATTGTGTGGAGGCTAGAGGCAGGCCAATCGCAAGTCCAGATATAATTTTTTTTACAGAGTTTTTACAGAGTTTTTTACAGAGTTTAATTTAACGCCCAGCATCGAGTGTAATCTATGGAAACAGTTCGAGGATATTGGATCCATCGAGAGAAAGCCTGGGCGAGGTTGTCCAAGAGCCACGACGGCCAGAGAAGATCGCTATTTGTCCATTTTAGCGAGGTGTAACGGAGAGGCTACAGCTTCTCAGATCTCTGCGGACCTGTACGCAGCCACAGGAACCCATGTAACAAGGAACCCATGTTCCAAAAGACTGAATGAGAGAGGGTTGTTTGCAAGAAGACCGGCTGTTTGCGTTCCGCTGACGTCTACGGACAGGAGAATCTGATTATCATGGTGCAGGCAGCATAGTGATCGGAGTACGGAGCAATGGGCGACCTTTCTGTTTACCGACAAGTTCCGTTTTAGCGTAAATACCGATTCTCGCCGTACTTTCATATAGACAAAGCCAGGCACTCGCTACCTACCCTCCAAGGTTCGCGAAATCAACATTTATGGTGGGGCGGTGTAATGGTTCGGGCAGCCATCATGTTGGATGTCCGCACCTCTTCACGTCTTTGACAGAAGATCTGTGACTGCTGTGAGGTATAGAGATGAGGTCTTGGAGCCCTATGTTCGCCTTTTCCGGGATGCAGGGGGCTATGAGTTCATCTTACAGGACGATAAAGCGAAGCTACATAGAGCTCTTCTGGTCGACGAATTTCCGGAGAGTGAGCATATTCGCCGGATGTATTGGCCAGCCAGGTCTGCAGACCTCAACCCTATAGAGCATGTCTGGGACGCTCTGGGGAGGGCAATTGCAACTCGCAAACCCCCTCCGAGAACCATCCAGGAACTGAAAACAGCATTGCTGAATGAGTGGGACCGATTGCCACAGACAATCATAAACTACCTTATTTCCAGTATGACATCACGCTGCGAGGCCTGTATGGCTGTAAGAGGGGATCAAACCCCCTATTAACCCATTTCTTTTGTGTCTTCCGCAACCGCTGTTTCAGACCTTCATATTCCCATGAGTGGTACACAACATATGTGTCTATTATAACCGTTGAATGTTTATTTTGTTTGTAATGTATCAATCTATGTTCACACCAAATTTTATTAAAGTCTGTCCAGTAGTTCTGGAGATCGTAGATCAAATATGGAAATTCTCTTAATTTATTTCACCAGTATATATATATACCCAATTTATTACTCGGCTTAGGGAGCTCAGTTTTTCTATTTTTATATATTGGTAAATTGCACATTACTTGCTTTAAAAATCTTTGAATTATGTTGTTCTTATCTTCCGGTTAAGGATTTTATGCCTTAGAAAATCTGCGTGCAATATTTGTAGAATTATCAACAATTAAAAGTTGTTGAAACCCGCATTATCCGCTCGAGAAAAACGAACAGCGTTACCTCGTTACCTGCGCAGAGTATCTCATAACCCAAAGGTTTTTTATTATATTTTCTACCATAAAATGTACACATAAGCGTTAAAAAAATAAAAAAAAGAAGAGTACAGTTGTAAAAATATTAAAAAGTGCTAGTTACATTTATTTTGTACATTCTCTGCAAATTATATGCCATGTGTTCCATACATATATGTTTGTAACACCCTTGACAAATAAATTTAATTTTTCTGTCTTTTCTATTACAGCGTTCTGCGCATTTTTTATGTATTACCTTCTTTGGAGTTGGAGCGACGTCTCCCATTGGATCCTAGTTTTTCTTGTTTGCTTCCATTTTTCTTGTGTTCTTCTACAAGTTGAAATACAAAATATTTTTAAAATGATCGCTTCGCTCGATACTCTGTAGGTGGTTTCTTAGTATGTAGCAAAATAATTCGAGGATTTATTGCCATAACGTTCAACAGTGCAAAAAGTATTGCCATGGGCAACGTTTAGATTTTCTAGCCGTTGAATATGTAGCAGCCATTTCGTCAGCAACATCAACTGCTCCTTTAAATAAATTGTAGAAAGTAACCATTTCAGATTTTTTTCGATTCTCTTACAGATGTGTCTTCTGCATCATCATTATTCGAAGTTGAAAAGTAGAAGGACATTCCTATTTTTGTTGGGTGTATATGAAACTATTGTTGTATTTGTTTGGAAGCCAAACATCGAGAAGTAAATCTCTGTCTTCCTTGAATTCAGAAATATTGGAGGAATCTCTCTTTTATCTTTTTCTATGTTTCCAGCGATGGTTATTTCTTCTTTAGAAGTTTCTGTAGAGGTGGTTAGGATGTATACAATCATTTACTGTCAAATTACGCCCCGATTTGTAAATAGGTTGCGTCAATCTTTTTACGATACTATTTGGACTGTTATCAAATTCAGATTGTCCTTTTGGCTGTTGACCAGTATATGCTTCCATATTGCATGTGTAAAATGTTCTCGAATCCATTGACCCGAAAATTTTTATACCATATTTTGATGGGTTTTTTTTTCGGCATATGCCAAATGTTGTCAAGTTTGAATTAGCTCAGGAGAGATAAGAAGATACCAAGCAGATTCTTTTGAAATATATGTATTTCCAGGAAGTTTCATTATATTATTTTTTTGCGGAAATTCTAACATTTGGACGGAATTTCTCTTTTTTCCAGACTGTTTTATTATCTCTTCCTGTAAAGTAATTATTTACATCATAATTCACATCTTCCTTTTCTGTACCTGAGTCTGTTTCAGTAGATGAATCATGATTATTGTTATATTCTTCATCATCAATTTCTTCATCGTCTTCACTGAAGCTTTCCTCATTCAAAAATACAATATCCAATAAAATTCTTAAATGTCACATTTCTTCATCATAACTGCGATAATACGTCATATCGGAAGACAATTTGAAAGCTTGTTCGGATATTCAGAGCAATAACACAAATACTCGCGCAGGGTATAATACATCCATCGAGGTGATATCCGAAAACCTGTTTCTAGAATTTGGCCACAGGAGAGGAAACCTCTCCGTCAAGGACATCACCTTAGAGCCAGCTGTACAAGGACTCATCCATTTCCCAAAAATGTTTCGAAAAGAACATTAAAAAAATTTGGGGTGGTGGGTATCTCACACCCTGTGCGAGGAATGTCGGGTTCAGTGCGGCTAAGCCTAATTACTTTTACCATTTGTTTACATTTGAAACTTAGCAGAATAATGGATTTGTTGCCAATCTACAGAAACTAAGCTTCGAAACAACAAAGATAACGCCTTCTTTCATATTGCGAATTGAATCATATCATGCTCAATCCATTCTGGAATTTATTCGAGGAGGTAAATGTTTAAGATTTGTTTCGTACTTTTCAATATAGATATTTTGAGTTTTATGTATTTTTGCTTTGTCGCGAAGTGAGAGAGGAATTAATTGAATGAGAAATACTGAATCGTCTGTGAGAAACTGTTTCTTTTTTTTTCTTTTTCTTAGTCCAAAGGGGAATTTCGCCCAGAAGGACTCTTACTTTCGTTTTGGCATCGATTCGCTAAAAGCGTTGTTTCACTTTTCAAATTGTTGCCACCAAATAGTATCGCCCAAATAGTACCAAATAGTATTGTATTATATTTAAAGAAATTAAATAATGAAAATTCTGCATAAATGTACTGATGTTTCTCGCATTGTGATAAAACAACGGTACCTAGAGCCGCAAATGTTGAATATTGAGCGTTTACCCGAATATGGGCATCTGGAAGCCCAAATTTCAAATTTGGAATTTGTTTTAATTATCGATTTCATATTTTGTAAAGCTTTAACAAATTGTTTATTAACAAACTCAAGGATTTCAAAGCGAGCAATGGCAAAGTTGTACAGAATTTTATGTCCAGCGAGCTAGACTGTGTAATTCTAAAGATATGTTCATTTTAAAATTATTTTGCGATATTGCCCTTGAACTGAATTTTATGGTTTAAGTGCGAAAAACTTGATATTTAATAAATAAAGGTAACACACAGAATGTTTAAAAAAAACGCCTCTTTGGACGTAATTTGAAATCTGAAACCTTTCAGATTTTTTTTTTCTGTTGATTGTTTAATTTCTTTTATACATCGTTTTAGATTTATTATAGTATTTGAATAGAACATGTGAAACGATTATATAATCCTTCAGATGATATAATGTTTGTTAATTCTGAGTTATAAAATGAGTGAGTGAGTGAAATTATGAATTAAAACCAAGAACGGTTATACTGCGTTAAACACAAGTTAAAATGAATTGATGCAACAAAGTAATGACAAGATCATATTCATGACTAAATCAGAAAGATAAATGAATGCACCAAATCCAGACGATGAAGTCCTTTAAAATAAGGTAATAGCATAAACGTGTTAATATTAAAATATAGTATAGAAATTTAAAATCAAGTTAAATGAGGTGATATACCCCAATATCTTCCAAGTATAAAAATAAATTACAATTCACATCCGATTAAACGGTCGAGAGGTAAATCAGAGCAATTAAAATATTTGTCACGAAACACAATAAAATAGGGACATTCAATTAAAATGTGACGGACTGTTAAACAACCATTACATTTCGAGCAGACAGGCTCATTGTCAGAGTTTGAAAGGTACCCATGCGTCATTCTAGTGTGACCTATTATGAGCCTTGTTAAAATAACTTCCTCCTTGAAAGTACCACGAAAATACCAATGCACGACCCTGGGTTTCACACTTCTCAACTTGTTGCAAGATTGCACATCCCAAAATTTCTGCCATTTTTCTTTGATCTTCTTTCGTATAACACTAACGATGTCTGTGGTAGGGATGGGGCGATCGGGCATTTCAACAACTGATTTAGCTACGGCGTCAACCATCTCATTCCCTTTTATTCCTGTATTCACGGGAACCCAGCAGTAAAAAGTCTCGTACCCACATCTCCTCAATTTCATATGTAGCTTTAGTATATCTACAACTACCGGATTATGGAAGTTGGAAGAAACTTCTATGGCTCTCAAAGCACTGAACGAATCTGAATATATCACGAACTTTTTGTGGCTTATACTTGATGCATATAAAAGTGCAAAATATACGGCAGTTAATTCTGATGTTAAGACAGAGGAAGTATGGTGTAAACGTTTGCCCTCTACGTAGTCTTCAATAAAAAATGCCATCTCAACATGATCACTTGATTTCGACCCGTCTGTATAGATGGGAGTGTAACTGCTATATATTTGTATGTGATGAGCAGAAAGTTGTGCGTAGATGATGTCATTAGTGTTTGCTTTGATGTAATGTTCGAAAACACGAAGAGTCTTGATTTCTGCATCTTCCCAAGGTGGGATTTCAAAGTATTGCACGGTTTGGGGGGATATGTCAGACAAGGAGAGTTCCTCGATCAGAGGGCGAACTCTTAAAAAAAAGTTAGGCACACAGGTTAGACATGCTTCAAATAAGGTTTCACAACTGCTACCTAGTAAAGCTAGCCTATTAGGATTGTCAGGTTGAGATAAAATGTTAAAATATTGCAAAGGAGACAACTGCTCACGCCTCAAATGGAGCGATGATTTGTAAGAATCAACATAAAGACTCTGGATAGGAGATGTCCTGAATGCTCCAGAACAAATCCGCAGAGCTTGATGATGAACAGGATCTAATTTAATCAACACTGATGACCGGGCGGATCCATATATAACTGAGCCATAGTCCAGTCTAGAACGGACGAGTTCTCTGTATATACGAAGCATAGAGCATCGGTCAGCGCCCCAGGACGTGTTCACCAGACTTTCAAAATGTTTAGTATTTTCATACATTTCTTCCTCAAATTTAAAACGTGAGCAAGGAAAGTCAGTTTACGGTCGAATGTCAGCCCTAGAAATTTTGCTTCAGGCGCAACCGGGATCGCTGATCCATTCAGATATAGTTCAGGTTCAGGATGGAGACCTCTTTTCCTACAAAAGTGCACGCACACGGTCTTCTGTTCGGAAAAAGTAAACCCTTGTTTGTTTGACCACTCTTGGATCCTGTTCAAAGCGATCTGCAATTGTCTCTCTATATGTCTCATATCTGCTCCTCGACAGCTAATATGGAGGTCGTCTACATATAAAGATCCTAAAATAGTTGGAGGAAGTTCTTTCAATATAGAGTTTATTTTTAAGCTGAATAGAGTTACACTTAGTACACAGCCTTGAGGCACACCCTCTTCCTGTTCGAAAATCTCAGACATCACAGAGCCAATCCTTACCTCAAAAGTTCTGTCCGTAAGAAAGTTCTGAATTAGAAAAGGTAAGTTGCCGCGTAAGCCACTGTCATGAAGATCACGAAGGATCCCATATCTCCATGCCTTATCGTAAGCTTTCTCAATATCGAAAAAAATAGAGACAAGATGGTTTCTTCTAAGGAAAGCTTTTCGAATTGATATCTCCAAAAGAAGCATATTAACTACAGTTGTCCTTCCCTTCCGGAAACCGCTTTGATAAGGCGACATTATGTTATTCTTTTCCAGGTAATAGACTAGGCGGCTGTTTACCATTTTTTTCAAACAGTTTGCATACGCAACTGGTAAGGGCAATTAGCCGATAATCCGAGGGATTCCGCGGGTCTCTTCCTGGCTTCACGATCGGAATGACAACAGCTTTCTTCCATGCACTGGGGAATGTATGCTCATTCCACATCCTATTGTAAAGGGTTAGAAGGGCAGTCAGTGGCTTATAGGACAGATGCTTACGCATTTCGTAGCTGACGCCATCAAGACCCGGAGAAGACTCATGCGTCTGGATCAAGGCTCTCTTTAACTCAAACATGGTAAAATCTCTGTTGTAAGGCTCAGAGTTGGAGCGGTTGAATGCAATGGGATTTTTCTCAGAGCGGTGCTTTATAGAAAGAAATGCGGGTGCGTAGTTTCTGCTGGAAGAAACGGCAGCAAATGCTTCACCTATAGTATTCGCGATTTCTTCTATGGTGCTAATCACTCAGCCATCTTTTTCCAAAATGGAAAGTGAGTGGTCTTTATAAATTCCACTTGCTTTTCGAACTCTCTCCCAAACTCGGTTACTTGGCGTAGAGGATGTTATTGATGACACATATGAAATCCAGGAATCCCTCTGGCTCTGCCGCCGTACTTTTCGCGCGTTTGCTTTGGCTCTTTTAAATGCTATAAGGTTTCACACAGTTGGGTATCTACGGAAAATTCCCCAAGCTTTTCTCTGTTTTCTCACTGCTTCCTGACAATCGCAGTTCCACCATGGTTGGGAATATTTCAGCAATTTTCCTGATGTTTTCGGAGTAGAGAGCGTAGCTGCTTGAATGATAGCATACGTAATTGCTTCCAATGCCTCATCGATATGCACATCTTCTACCATTTTTGATGTGAGCTCTGCAACAGAAGAAAAGAGTTCCCAGTCTGCCCTTTCATATATAAAACGAGGGGATCTCGACATGGGGTTTGCTCCTCTTCGTGAGAGAGATACGAAAATGGGATAATGATCGCTGTTGTGAATATCATTCTCGACACTAAAAGTACAAAATGGCAACAGAGATGGTGAACAGATGGCAAGATCAAGGGCGTGAAAAGTTCTTGTAGGCTGGTGGAAATATGTGTCCTGCCCATTATTGAGAAGACAAAGGTTGTGATCTTCAATTAGCTGCTCGATTTGTCTTCCTCTTGAATTGGTGTCTTTATTTCCCCAGAGCGGACTGTGCCCATTAAAATCTCCTATAAGGATAAAGGGTTCAGGCAGCTGCTCTACAAGCTCATTTAAATGTTGTTGGTCAATGTGCTCGTTTGGAGCCAAATCCAAAGAGACGACTGAAAGCACAATATTCAAATTTATTTGCACAGCGACAACTTGGGAGACGTCGTCAAAGAAAGTGCATTTGATGGATAAGTTATAAAATTAACGAGATGTGACGCTGTTAATTGAACCTAGCGTCAGAGTGTCGCTAAGGTAAATAAATAAAGTGAATTTTAAAGAGTGCATTTATTCTATTGCGGTTTATGCGCTATCGACGAAGTAGATCTAATTCAATCCAATAAGGTTAAATGAAATGCAAGAAAAAATGAGTACAATTTAATATTTCGTACAAGGAAGTCATGTGGTGTACACATGAGCTTTTATTCTCTGCAAATGAAAGCCCATTTAGCCTCAATGAATTTCAGCAACCTGAGGACTCCATTACTCTGATTGACACTGAAAAGGAAAAGCAGTTGAATGAAAATCAAAAGTGGCGGTTGAATATGACATAAATGTTTATTAGCCGAATACGGAAATAAAACACAATGACACACTGGACATAATTATAGGTAGTGAGACACTACGGAGGTGCATAATGCAAGGTTCATGTTGTTTGTCCTAATGATGCCCCAGAATTCTATATGGCCATTCTAGTGTTGTAGGCAGAATCGAGATCCGTCTGAAAAGAAATTGTAGCAGCATTCGTTTGTCAATGTCCAAAAGCGAAGGCACCACCGCAGCTTCATACGCATCTGATGTACAGTCAACAGTAGTCGCAGGAAGGGACGCCTTTACAAAGATTTCGTTATAAAGACAGCTCTGAATGATACCTTCAGTCGCAAACTGTTGTGAAACAGACGCTAATTCCTACACTGTGATTGCTTACGTTACTATGCACAGATGATCGTAGCAGAACAAGTGTGTTGTAAACAGGCACTCGCCAATGCCTTGCAGAGGTACGTTGTGTGCAGGTATTCGTCAGTGCTCTCATTTGTTGGCATGCCGAGCCTGGTACGTTTTTTTCATTCGGTCAGTGAGATCCTTCTGTAGCCTCTGATTCCATGTTCTCACAACTGTGTACGAGTAGTCATTTCCCGGAAACATGATCCGTAACCTGTATAACCCACATTTCCATCAAACTTAGAAACCTCTTCAGAGACTGAGGATTTTTTCGGAAGAGTCATATTGTAGTTTTCCACGCTAAATAACAACAGAAAAAGCACCGAATTTCAATTTAATTTTTAGAGCGCTAATTATTTACTGTCTTATCGAGCTCCGAGTAAGTGAAATTTTAAGCCTCTCGAAGGATCTTTTTGTGATGCCGCATTTTTGGAACACTACGAAATCCTCTAACATTAATCAAACTTCCGTCTTCTCTCCGTGAGGGAAGACGTATTTTAAGAAGTAGTGGAACTTTTAACCTTCTTCCTCACGTTTTTTTGTTTAATTAATATCCACAGTATTTAGTTTATTGGGAGAGTGGTGGAAAGTTTTATAATTTTTTTCTAGATTTACCACGTAACTGACTACTGAAGACGGATGACACTGAAATCATATTTTATAAAATGCTCCTTAGAAAGGGTGCGTATTCTTTCTTTGTCAATGTCTAGTTCTAAGCTGTTAGTTGTTATGCTGGCATGCACCTATTATGAAATAGCTTTTACCAGCTCTTTAGAGAGTCCCCGAGAGCATGACGAAAATGAGTTCCTTAACTGAATTCCTCAGGGAAGATCACCGAAATAAAGGAGCAGAATTCATCGGCAAGTACTGGAAGCAGGTGGCACATGTGGTTCCATTTGCTGGTCGGAAAGGAGAAGCTAATTTTGGTGAAGGGAGGGGCCATAATAATGCTCAGGGTCATCGGCTGGTGAATCAGAAGTATTATATCAGCGAATCAGAAAGTTGAAGTCACATGAGTTTTGTCAGCAAATGTCAAGTCAATGGTATGAGAAAATTGAGTTCTCACTGCAAATTTTTCGGAATTAAAGCAAACATATGGATATATATATATTAGTAATTAATTTGTCTAACCTGATGAGCTGTATAAGGTCTCATACAATCCTCTGGTAAAATTTCATATAGGAGATTGTTGGTAAGTTAGCAGTTAGGGAGACAGATAATTTTTTCAAGAAGTTATCATTAAGCTTTTTAAGAAAGTCTCGAACAAAATCCAATTTGAGGCCCTGATGCAGACAGTTGTTCCGGATAAAATAAGGAGCTCCTGCGATGACACGCATGAACTTGTTCTGAAGAATCTGAAGCTGTTGAATATCCCCTGTCTGTTGCGTGGGCCTAGACAGGAGAAGCATAGGAAAGTGTATAGGGCGAATAACTGAAGTATATATTCTTCGTTTCCTGTTTAGACTAAGTCAAGACGTGTTAGAGAGCAGGGAGTTTAATTTGAGGATGATTTGCAGAGATTTTTAATTTTAATGTGATTTGTCTGTGAAGTTAGAATTCAGGGTAACGCCTAGGCCGTGGAGACGAACAGAACACTGGTATTGAAGAGAGCGATCTTAGCAGTAATGGAAGCGCTTTTCCCGAACATTCTCATGAGAAGCCGGGAACATTCACACGGTTGTTACTGATTTTCCAGGTACGACATCAGGCTTCAATGGGTGGAGATATGGTTTTGAATACAAATGATGGCTTAGTTAAGTATTTGTACCCTAGAATTTCGATGATGTTCTCAACAAAGATAAGTGCAAGCCGCAGAAATCTGTAAGTGAAAGCCCACCTACTTCTCAATGATGTTCTCGCTGAGTATGATGAGTATTCTCAATCAGTTCTCGCTGAGTATCATGCGTATTCTCAATGATGTTCTCGCAAGTCGCAGTAATCTACAGGTGAATGACATTTTTCTCCTAATTTTTTTTTCAGTAATCTGGAACTAAAGCGTGAGCTTTAAATCACATTTTTCCTCAAGGAAAAAACATCAGTGAGAATAGGACAATGCCGCAGACCTTCAGAAAGGATTCGCCGACGACGATACGATGGGAGCCCGCATCGTTCTCGGACCAATTTTCGCACGGACAACCCCGAGAAGGGGCCGCCGGTCTCTCTCTCTCTCCCCTCCAAAAGGACTCGAAAAATTGACAAAATCTTGAAAAGTCTGCTCTCGCCACGGGAGCGACCAAATTTAAAACCTCGCGACTCTCAAAAAGTGCACCGCCTCTGAAATTACTATTGGTTAAAAAAATCCATAAAATTAAAACTCACCAATGCTACACAAAACAGTAACCCTCTCTAACCACTAGAAACAGACCAATAAATACCCAACAAAATTCTAAGAAAATCAGTCCTATCCTTTCTCAGTGATAAGCCCCCCTATTTTCAAGCTCAAAACGAAGTAGGAAATCTGTTAACGTTGCGACTCTTCAGACAAATCCTAAATTTTTGTACCCTCATAATTCTATCAAGAATCGGCGCCGCTAAGCTGATCGCCTTTGAACGAGAAAAACACATGTTCGCCCCCGCAAGAAAAGGGGACGAAAAATGCAGCTGGCCGCCGACCATTGACCCCCAAATTCTCCTCCCGTGAGAACGCAAAAACAGGCTATCGCTGTACAAACTTTTCTGCTAACTTAAAGAAATTTTACAAAAATCAAAAGAAATAATTTAGCAACAGTATAATTTAAAAATTACAACTCAATCATGAACATTAAAATTTTACTATTCACTGTAAAATAATAAAATTAATAAGCACTGTAAAATAATACTTAAATCTACACAACACTGTACGGGAATATAAAAAGGAGGAATTTGTGAACCTCGGGGTTATTTCGCTTTTTGTCTTTCATTGCCTACTTTTGTGGTTGAATGAGTGAATTCTAATGGAGGCGTGTTTGCTGTTGTGATAACTGCTGTTATTATTCCATTATTCCCCAGCTCATTTAATGAACGCTGCTTCCTTTTTTTCACCTGATGTTTGACCAGGGGCTTGAGATGCTGAATTTGGTAAGTGCCTTCGTCTCTTATCTTCGGCAGTGTTTTTTTTCCTAGGCTTGGCCTTTCGCCCTGAGATGATCGTTTTCGAGACAACTGAACAACTTATTGCGTAATCTGTAGAAACTACATCTAATACAATGCGTGTGACTAAAAACCTTCATCTTAGAAGACAAGCCACCTCATCTTCCTTTCTTTGAGGTTTATCGAAAAAAAAGGTGCCTGTACTAACGTGAGAATTTTATATATAATATGACGGTGTTTAGCAAGTTCATTTTGTGTGTAAAGTTTGACCCCGGGTGGGGTCCGATCAGGAGCGTACCTAGAGTAGGTCATTATACCTATAACCATTACCAGTGTACCTATTACCAATATTATTTCTCCTCACTCTCCCCACTATCACAAACAATACGATAGTAATAAACTATTTATTTAACTAAAACGAAAGGAGATAGGGAGAAAATGCAACACATTATGCGCAAATCGATAATTTATGCTTTTGTATTAATGTATGTAAACATAATCAAAATCAAAAACGATTATATCTACTTATTTACATGTAAAATTATTTTCTCAATTCTGTATTAGCTACGAATTTATCATATTTATCATCAATCTGCATGTTTAGGAATATTGAGTAATTTGTAGCTACTATTTAGCTTTATATATATATGCGTGTGTGCGTGCGTGCGTGTACGTATATATATATATAGCTGACGATTTCTCAAATTAGCTGCAGTTCGAATGTTTTATTATTTTTCTGATTGTTAAAAGTTTCTTCATTCTTCCCCTCTGTTTTTTTTTGGGAACTTACGTATTATCCCGTCCACCATTGGCGGAAATTTTGGCAACTGTAGCCAGTTGCCAATCTTTACTACGGAATTTTAATGGACACGGTCACCCATAATCGGCACTAAATCGTGCTACTTGGCTGGTCGACGGTATGATATGTAAATACCACTTCTTTTTACAAATCATGTAAATTAAAGAACTAAAACTTTAAGGAGGTATACCGTCGTTATCATATCTTAGCTATCTGTGTGTTTAGTAGATGTGAGAAATTTCCAGATATTAGCAGTTTTGCCGAAGCTACGAGGAAATACTAATTTCCTTGGCGCTGTTCGATCTGTGCTGGCGGGAAACCGTGTAAAAGAATGCTGTGTTACAAGTACAGGTGAAAGTGGGCGGGACACGAGAATTTCAATATTGTTTGTACAGCTATACTACCGCCCCACTAACTGCGCAGTTCCACCCCAATTTTGTCGGAGAACATTCCAGAAGATAGTCCGAGTATCTTCCACTACTCTTCCTCTACTCGCTATTATTTTACGTGCCTCCATGCCACACAGTTAAGATACACTTACAAATATTCATGGTTTCTCTGTTATTCGTGCCCAGACCCATTGGTACGATAATCAAGATCACTTATATCTATAGCGATCAGGGTGGTAATGCTATTTTACACGGAAATCATCTTGTTTTCAAACATGAGAAATCGTGCAGAAAAAGTACGATGTTATACAACAATTGTCTGAACAGAATTTAGCATAGGTTTTATGTTCCTTGTCACGATAACCGTGGGAAAACAAAAACTTCTTTTTTAATACATCAGCTTTCAGAAGTTAAGAAACTCAATTAACATATCCACAGCTTGAATTTGAATATGCAGAGAAACGCGTACAGGAAAAGCATTCTATGAGATCGGTTCCCAGAATGTGTTCGTTAATACTATGTGGTTTAATCTTTTTCTCGGGGGGGGGACATATATGTCCCTCATTTTCACTATTTTAAATGTGTCTCAGGAAATTTCAGTAAACTACGAGGAGCTTTAAAATTTCTCCTTGATATGGAGTATGAAATGCAAGACCCTGTCGATTTGTTCTTCTGCTCTTCTCTTTTAAAATATGTGACTAAATGGCCCTATATATATATAATAATATTCGAAACAATATAATATCAAACAATGTTGCGCGAGGAAAGACGAGCTTGAGCTCAGACACAAAAAGCTGTGGGACAGAATGGCAATTTTTAAAGATAATAAAGTATTTGGTTATCGAGCTCGAGTCTGGATTACATGTAACAAAAAGTAAAAATTAAATTCACTTTATGATATCTGTTCAATGAGTTTTATCTGCTTACCAGCGCAATCCTACCGAGAAGAATACACGACGAAATGATAACGCGTAGTAACAATCGTGTGAGGGATATATTCTTTAGGATTGTTTTATTTCAAAACTCGATTCATTTCTTACAGGTAAGCATTTTATTGTGTTTTAATCGACTCTAATCCAGCTTTAACCGACTTTCACGGTTATACACAATTTTAAACATCGAAAAACTCCTTTACTAGTGGAATCATTTCAAAATTTCTAAATCGTTACGTTACATGAATGTACAACTCTTCGCCTCGGCAAGTTCTTCCTCTGCGCGAAACATGACATTTTTATCTTTCACGCAGCTTTGCATTTAATCTGTTGTCATTCGGGAAAACAATATATTCAATTTATCTTTCCAATTTAATCAATTTAAAACTGACCAATTTAAAGAGTAATAATTAATTTCTAGTTAATTCACATCTATATTTTATTTCTTAATATTGTACCCAAATGAAAAACGTTTATATCGTATGATACATGTAACAGTAATTGTAATTAACAAAAGATATTTCTCACGAAATGTACAAAGTTAACCAATAAAGAATCGCTTAGATTTCTTTATATTTAATAAATATTTTTGCCAAATATCAAGATTTATATTTAAAAATTTAACCTTTCATATATAAGTAAAGATCTATTTTTTTTTAAATCCTAATAATAAATTAAAGTTAGTTTTAAAAGGACACATACACATCATATTACCACATTAAGAAAAGGTTATTTTACCATTTAGTCAGATGCTCTCTTTTTTAACTTTTAATCACGATTCTTTTATTAAGCTTTCAGAATTTCTTTAGATTTCTTGTACGAAGTAAAGGAAGTATTGTAATCGTGAAAAATTTACTACCATATTTCAACCGTCTTTCGAAACCATCTGAATGATATTTTAGCGTGACATATGTACGTACAGACAGATTAAAGAGCTGTTTTTGCCAAAACGGATGGTAAATTGCATTCAAAATGGATTCAGAAGAGATTTTTTTTCTTGACGTCCGTCCGTCCGTACGTATGTATGTATCTCGCATAACTCAAGAACGAGTATCCGTAGAACATTGAAATTTTTCATATAGGACTGCTATAACATGTAGGCGTGTACCTCCCGTTTTCGTTGCAATAGGCTCTACCAGTCGTATATAAATATATATATATATATTCCTACTCTACCCGGCTCGGCGAACTTAGTTTTTTCATTCTTATATGTTGGCAAATTGTGCGTTTTTCGCTTTAAAAAGGATTGAATTATGTGGTTTTTATGTTCCGGTTAAGGTTTTTATATGTTTAGTTAATCTGCATGCAATAGTTATAGAATTATCATGGTGTTTATGTTTTTCTTTTGTGTGTGTGTTGTACAATTTTTTTTAAGGAAGAGATATTTTGAGGTTTTATGTATTTTTGCTTGCTGCGAAGTGAGAACTGAATTAATTGAGTGCGAAATATATCTCTAATGAAATTCAAGAAGATAAGTTTAAGTGAGAGATGCAACAAAAAAGGTGTATAATTTATTAGGCCATACAAGGTGTCATGTGGTGTCCACATCAGAGTTCTTTTCTTTTCTAAATTCGAACATATAAATAAGAAAAAATATTTTCTTTCGAACGTGTTTAGTCTTCTGGCTGGAAGCTCACCTGTAATCTCTATACCTTAATTCTCTTCAAACTGATCAGTTTTGTTGATTTTGGTCGTTTTGTTGATTTTGATCAGTTTTGTTGATCAGTGTAGTTGTTTTTGAAGTATTGTTGATAATGGCATTGGTTTTAAAGATTTCTTTATAATGTATTTCTATTACATCTCTTCAGTTGATGAAAATCGCTGAAACTATTCAACTTCGAAATTGTTTAAAAAAACTGAAAAACTCCCGTCACTTAAAAGATAAAAGAGATGTCAATTATTTGAACAAGAAAATCATGATGTCAGATCATCAGGGAAAATGTCATAATGAACATTACTAGTTTACCTTGTTTTGCCTAAAACTCAGATGTACTCGTATATATCTGCACTCAGCTGAAAATCGAATAAGGTAAAAATTTCATCTTTAGAAAATCTTTAGAAAAATACTCTTCGTTTTCTTTTATAAATAAATCGAATTGCGCGCTTTGATAAGTTACAATTAAGGCAAATAAATCAAAGCTAGAGCAGATCAAGATCAATAGAAATGATCTTTTAATTAATCATAATTATTACAACAATTTTACTGTGAGACAGGGGAGGTAAAATTCGTAGAACCATCGCTGAATTACAAGCGCACATTTGCTGAATTTTCACAGCCTGAAATGGACCGTAGAACACTGCAAAACGTTTCCTAATTGAAACTTCACCTTCATTTCGTGAGAGATTTAGGAACAAAATGAAGAAACAACACAAATAAATATTAAATTAAGCCATTAAACGAACAATGTATATTATAAATTTTTAGGGAAAATTAATATTTATAAATTAGTCAAATTTTGGAAAGGTATTCAACACTGTTATTTTAGATCAATAATTCTATTTAATTTCATAATTTTTTATACGCATGGTATCTTCATTTAGAAGTAAATTGTTAAACATAATCTTTAGGGATCGAACTTTTTTGTCTGCATTGATGGATAACGGAAGACTCATTAAAGGAATTTTTGGAAACGGCATTCTCTCGTGTGCTAAAAGTGCAGACAAACTTAGGTTAATTAAACTTCCAGTTTGAAATTGCAATTGAATTACTCCAAAAGTAATTTTGAAGAAATTCTAATGGAAAGTAGTGTAAAAGATATTTAAAAATAAAACAAATCCGAGAATTATAATAGGAATTAAAAATTAATAGGAAAATATCTGATTAATCTCAAATTTCCTCCGAAGAGGGCCCATCAACGTCCTATCGGTAAAAATGCTGAACACTAATAGTTCTGTCCGAGGATCGAATCCCGCGAAAGGACTGGCTGCACGGGCGTTTTCGTGTTTTTCCACGCGTGTAACGTGTATACGAGCCAGTTTGCCTTAGAAAACCATCCACCTGCCATAATCACATAAACCAAAACAAACCAAACTATCCTCCGAAGAAGTTACTTTATGTTTACGGACACCACTTAGCGCTAAGCATAAAACTGTAACTCAATGGCGGCAAAATTATTTTGTGTATAATGAATATATTACTGTATTTTCCGGCGTATAACGAGCGTCTATAATTTCAAGCTACATTTTTTAATGTTTAGGAGTATTCGCCGTATAACGCGCACCCAAATCTTCCCGAAGAAACTTAAAAGATACAAGTGCAACGCTCTTATCGTTTGAGGTCACTTATTCTAACATATGTCCTAGACTTTCGAACAATGGTAAACCGCATTAACAAGCGATAAGGAAAACAATATGTGTGTGGGCTAAATGCTTGAGGGAGCAAATATACTGGCAAAGAAGGTGGATTGTACTCAAAGTCCACTTCCAAAACAATGCTATCGTAGAGCACTTCCAATTTGAATGAATTCGGGAAATTAGGGTTTAGAAGTTTTAGCTTTCTGTAATCATTTGAACCTGAGATTTTGAAGTGAAAACAGACGGCTTTAGTAAATCGCATTTGCTTTAGTTGAAATAAAGTTGATCTACTGCTCCTTTTAGTAGTATGCAAAGGCATTCATTTTGAGAAAGTAAATGGAAATTGTGGTGCAGCAAAGATGATTGTGTTTTTGAAAGATGGAACGGAAAAGGATTATTTATTTATGGATCAAAATAATGATGATGGTGAAGATGAAACAAAATAAGGTGATACCCCTGAAGATATAACGGAAGTCGAACATGACGAATTCTTCATATTATTCGATGATGAAAATGTTTACACCGGAATATGCAGTATATATAATTTTGTATGTGCACAATGCCGAGGCTTTGCGCCTAGTCGAATTTGTGTAATTCTGTCTTTTTTTAAGCGCAAACCGATTCCTGCGTATATGGGAAGAACGAAACTGTTATTCTTCCCATGCAAAAGAGAACTCTGTTCTCGCATAAAAAATACCACAGAATTATGCCAATCCGACATCGCACGTAGCATTGCTCATATTAAGCATTATATGTATTATCACTGCATAGTTGTTCAGAACCGGATATAAATATGCTACCATATTTGGAGTTTAGGCTCAAATTTGGTGTTTGGTAGTGATACGTTAACAGAAGAGCACCCCGAAAAATCTAATATTTGCGAAATCTAAAATAATTCTTTACAAACCGCGAAAACAGTCGCGGAAATTCTGGCCATTCTAAAATTATTGCCTTAGATATGCCCCTACTGTAAAGTTAATTTCTAAGCCCTGTCGTGCTATTTCATGACAGCAGAGAGCAAATGTTAGTTTCTTTCTCCTGACCTCTTCACGATATGGGTTGTGAACTAGGAGTTTAAAGACTTCTAACTCATCGACATCACCTCATAAGGACGCCATACGTTTCGTTTTCATCAAGCAAACTTCAGATCCTAGACTATTAGATAAGATTCAGATAAAGCCCAGAAGGCTGTGCATTTGTTATATGATAACGGTCTTCGATCTTTGAACATATATAACAAGGTTTATTTCCATCATTTGATTGTTCTACGTGCAAGCACATTTTGCATGATATTAAAAAAATTCTGCATTGTTTCAGATTTTAAGAGTCGCCCAAAAGCAAAATAACAAACATTTTAAAAGCAGAATAGCAGTATACGTTCAGATTTCCCGATGTCGGGTTAAATGTTTTCATGCATTTTGCTGTTTTATTCAATCTTTTCTCAATTCATTGTACCGATGTTCAGTCTTCTTACTAAGATGGCTTACGAAATTTTTTTTTGTCTTTTTATTATTAACGTTTTGTATGTTTACTTTATTAATTAAATATCACATTCTTGGAGCTTAAACCACATAAAATTCAATTCAACAGCAAAATCACAAAATATTTAAAAACAGCATATCTTAAAAATTTAAAGCTAATTTGTTTTTCGTACAGTGTTGTGACTGCTAGCTTTGAAATGGTTGAGACTGTTAATCAAAAAATTCGTTTTACAAAATATGAAATAAATAATGAAACAAATTAGAAATTCAAAATTCTGGCTTCCGGTTGCTGGTGTTCAGGTGGAAGGCAACGTTATTCAAAATTTGATGGCTCCAGTTATTATTTAATAAATTTAACGCACAAAACGTCTATAGTAAAAGGACAAAAAAATTGTTTGGCAAGCCCTTCTTATTAAGAAACCTGTACATGGATATGGTAAGCTAAGAAAAGACTGATAAAAATAGAAAAGTATATGGTAACATTTTACACTTCATCGGGAATTCTAAACATATCCTTCATTTATAATTTTTGTAATTTTGTTGTCGAGATGTATAAGGCTAAAAAGACAAAAAGAAATGAGTTGGCAGGAATGAGTACAACAGCAGACTGGTAGACTGTGAGCTCAGCGAGAACGTAGAAAAACCTTCACAAACCCTTTTGGAAGACTATTAAAATCCGAGCCCTTTTAGATTATTTATTAGTCCAAAGGGGCAATTTGCCCTGAAGGACTATTAATTTTGTTTTGGAGTTTTGCGTCGGTTCACTATTAATGTCGGTTCCCTTTTCAAATTGCTGCCACCAAATATTAGAGCCCTGTATTATATTTAAAGAAATTAAATAATGCAGAATCTGCATAAATATATATATGTTTCTCGCATTGCGATAAAACAACAGTACCTAGAGCCACCCAATTTTGAATAACGTACGTTATCCCCCAACGAATATGGGCATCTGGAAGCCCACATTTGGAATTAGTTTCATATTTTGCCAGTCATTAATGAATTTTTGATTAACAAACTAAACGATTTCAAAGGGAAGAATGGCAACACTATACGAAAAAAAAACATTTTTATCTCCTCTTTTATCGAAACTGTGTATCGGAAATTTTAAGATATGCTTATTTAAATATTATTTTGCGATTTTACTGTTGAACTGAATTTTATGGTTTAAGTGCGAAGAACTTGATATTTAATAAATAATGGTAACCCACAAAACGTTAAAAAAACGCCCTTTGGACGTAATGTAAAACCTGAAAGTTTTGAGATTTTTAAAAATTTTTTTATTTATGTATTTATTAAAGGTATTGTTTGTTAAATTTTATATGAAAGTATAATTTGTTATGCTACATTATTATTTCTTTCAGCAGTTAATTTCCATTTGAAAATTCACTCATATTTTGAAAATCTACTTAGCATTATTTTGATTTCTGCAATAGTTAGAATAATACAACGCAAAAAAATGTAATTGCAGTATTATTGTTCAGTTATAAAAAAATTGATTGTATATTTTATAAGCGAATAAAACCCAGAGTTTCATGATAAAATTTCATGCTATGCTCACGTAATATAAAGATGCATTATAAGGTCATACGTTTATTTATATTTTCGCTTCTTTTCGCATAAGGGCAAATTTAAGCTCTAGATTTCTTTACTCGATCGACTGTATTTCTGCAACCGTAACTGAGCCAAAACACTAACAGTTGTCCTGGAGATGGTAACCAACAAATTTAACTTTTCTGCGCGAATTCCTGTTGTACGCGAACTGTTGAACGATTATCGATGCTTTCTATGAAAGTCAATAATTTCATCAAACTATGCAAAAAATAATAATATTTTAGCATCAGAAACTTCTAATGCATGAACATAATATTTATTTCTGAACTCTTATAAACTTAAAGATAAAACTTTAAGCATGGTGTAAAAATAACCGACATGATCAAGAATTTAATCAAAAAGGAAAAAATTACGAAAGAATGACCTACATTTTCAAGTACGTAGTCGTCTTGAAAATTGACAGAAAAACAAATTCCGTCTTAGCCTTTATGCATACAGATTTTGTCCAGAAAAAATGTAATATTTCCTATTTACAATTATTTCTTTTGAAAACTTTTCTTTTTGAATTTTAAAAGACCTGAACGCTGAAATAAAGTCTGCCTCCTCTTTTTGAACAATTTAGTTGTTTGGGAACGTATATACGTATATATATTTTGATTACGTTGATATGATTGCAAGAGTCACTTTTTGAAAAACCTTTTGTTTTACGCAAATAGATGACATATTATTTTTAGTCAAAAGGGCGTTAGCCCAGAAGGGCTATTAATTTCGTTTTGGCATTTTGCGTTGAAAACCTTAAAAAGCTGTATCTCTTTTCAAACTGTTGCGACCAAATATTATCGCCCTGTGTTATATTTAAAGAGATTAAATAAGGAAGAATCTGCATAAAGGTATGTCTGTTACTCGCATTGTGATAAAAGAACGGTACTTAGAGTCATCAAGTTTTGAATAACGTAATCCTCCACCCGTGTATGAGCAACTGGGAGCCCTAATTTGGAATTTGAAATTTTTTTTATTATCCATTCCATATTTTTCAAAACTTTAATGAATTTTTTATTAATAAACTCAACGATTTCAAAGCAAGCAATGACAACACTGTACGAAGAAAAAAACATTTTTATCTCCATCCCGCGAGACTGTATATCGGAAATTATAAAGATATACTTTTTACTTCCTTGTACGAAGTAAAAAGAAATTACTCTAATCGCGAAAAATTTCGGGTACCATATTTCAACGAAAATATCTATTTTGACAGCTACCGAATGCAATTTAACGATGTTTTTCACTGACATCAGTATGTAAGGACAGAAAAAAGGACTCTTCCCCCCCAAAGAATTATAAAACTGATTTAAAATGGATTCTGAAGAGATTTTTTCGTCGCGTCTGTGCGTAGGTATGTATGTTTCTCGTATAACTCAAAAACGAGTAACCTCCGAAAGTTGAAATTCTGTATATAGAGCTGCTATAACATGTAGATGTGCACCTCGCATTTTGGTTGCAATCGGTCACACCAAAAGTATTATATATATATACATATCCACTTTGTTACTCGGGCTCAATTTCTTTATTCTTATAAGATTGTAAATTGTGCAGTTTTTTGCTTTCAAAACGATTAAATTATGTTGTTCATATCTTTCGGTTAAGAATTTATGCCCTTAATTAATCTCTATACAATAATTGTGAAATTATCAACAATTTAATAGTTTTTTTTTAGTGCGGTTAAGCCTAATTTTTGGTTATGATAGTGGCCATATTTGTTAATGTTTGAAGCTTAGCAGAATAGTGGATTTGTTGCCAATCTAGAGAAACTAAGCCTCGTAACACCAAAGTAACGTCTTCTTTTATTATTGTGAATTAAATTCTGCTTGATTAATTCTGGAATTATCATTTAAGTTATTAGCTAGTTTTTGTGCACAAATTGTAATTTTTTAAAAATTGTTTTAACTGTACTTGGTGTTTTATGTTTTTCTATATCTTCCAATTTTTAATGAAAATATTTTGAATTATGTGTTTTTGCCTTGTCGCGAAGTGAGAACTGAATTAATGAGTAGCGCATGCGGTACTGAATCGTCTGTGAAAAACTGTTTCTTTTTTATTTGTTTAATTTCTTTTATACATTATTTTAGATTTATTATAGTATTTGAATAGAACTTGTGGTAATTCTTAAGATACTATAATGTTTTCTCACTCTGAGTTATAAAATGAATGAGATGTAACGCTGTTAAGTGAACCTAGAACCGAAGTGTGGCTATGCTAAATAAATATAATGAACTTTAAAGCGTGTGTTTATTCTATTGTTGTTTATGCGCTATTGACGAAGTAGATTTAGTTCAAAATTCGTTAACTGTTAATTCATTATGTTTAAATGAAATGCAGGAAAATTGCGTATAATTTAATTTTCGGTACAAGGAAGTCATGGGGTGCATACATCAGATTTTTTTAAATTATTTTGTGATAATGCTGTTGAATTGAGTCTAATGGCTTAAGCGTGTAGAACATGATATTTAATAAAGGTATTACACAAAACGTTAAAAAATAACCCCTTTGGTGGGAATAAAAAATCTAAAAATTTTTCGGATTTGTTATTTATTTATTTTTGTAAGGTAATTTTTATGCAATTTTTTTGGCGAATTTGTAACTTAATTAGAAACTCAAATCACAGACTCATGTAACATAATTGCATTGCAAAAATAAGTCAGTGTATTATTGTATGGTAGCATGATCAATATTTGCTCAAGCTTTACTATGCGAATAAGCAATAATGGTGTAATATATAGCTCCTATTCATACGCTTTGTTTTTAATATTTAACGCATGATAGGATAAGCGAACTGGATTGGATTTTCCAACCAATTTTAACGTTGAAAATTTTTGTCGATGCATTTCCTATGCAACATTTTTGTCGATGCATTTCCTATGCATGCTAGGGAAAAAATAGGAGGTAAGAATTATGGTTGTTGAACAGTATTTCGGTATTTTCGATTCAAAAAGCTTAAAAACAACAACAACAAAAAAAAAGTCTGAAAGTTTTCAGATTTTATATTACGCCCAAAGGGGCTTTGTGTGTTACCTTTATTGATTAAATATCATGCTCTTAGCACCTAAAACACAAAATTCAATTCATTAGAAATATCGCAAAATAATTTAAAAAGATCATTTCCGATACGCTATCTCGCGCTGGAGATAAAAATGTTTTTTTTTTCGTACAGTGTTGCCATTGCTTGCTTTGAAATCGTTGAGTTTCTTAATCAAAAATTTATAAAATGCTTTAAAAAATATGAAATAGGTAATAAAACAAATTCCAAATTTTAAATATAGGCTTTCGGATGCCCATATTCGAGTGGAGACATATGTTATTCAAACTTGGATGGCTGTAGGTACCGTTGTTTTAGCACAGTACGAGAAACATACATACATCCATGCAGATTCTTCATTATTTAATTTCTTTAAATATAATACAGGACTCTAATATTTGGTGGCAACAATTTGAAAAGTGAAGCACCGTTTATCGTGAACCGCAACGAAATGCCAAAACGAAAATAATACTCCTTCTGGGCTAACGAGCTTTGGGTTAAAAATGACTAATGAAAAATCATAAATAAAAATTCATTAATTCTCAAGAATTAGGTCATTTTATTTTCATCGTTCAGTTTTATTTAACTATTTGTTTAGATCAAATAATGAAACTAAATTTTGCCCCCTTCTTCTACTAACCAGAATTTTTTAAAATTGTTCACACTTATATGTTTTAATGACGACAGAATACGGTAACAGAATTGACAGATTTTATCAGCTCATTTTGCGAAATAGGACATCAAGACGCTAGCAATGCTTGAATATAATTTAATCGAAGTTTCTTAATTGCATTGCTTGACTCTGCTGAGCTGCTTAATTAGCACTTAACTTATTACGTTTAAAATATTCCATTAGGAATTGCGGTAATGAAATGCTTTTTAAGTGATAAACACCACCGAGTGGGGAGAATAAATGTTCTCGGGAAGATAGAGATTGAAAATTCAGCACTAATTTGAGTACTAAGAGTCTATTGGACTAATTTACCAACAAACGCGATTGAATTTTAGACATAAACTATATATTACTTTTATGATGCAATGCTTAATGTTGAATGGATAAATTATAACCGAGTTTTGCTTGAATCTTGATTAATATTGTAATTATTGGTATATGGTCCCTCGAAACCGCCTTTAGTCAAAGAGCTATAAAACAATTTTCATAAACTATCGTTCACATGTTTCGTGGAAATCTGCGTATTGCCAGTTAAATTAATTTAAGGCCAAATTTAATAACGGCTGAATGCCCTGTCGGTTAAAAGGACGCATCGGTCAAATATTCTGTCGGCTAAGTGTAACGAATACTAATTTCTTACCGTACATCGCATTTCTGATTATCCTCAAATATTAGCAACATTTGCATTTTAAAATAGTGACTTTTCACGAAGAAGGCACGGTTTTCATGATCTTAGTGACTTACTATTTTAGTGGATTTATCTTTAATAAAAAATATTGAATACGGAGTCCTACAAATCCTATTCTGTTCAACGAGTCTGCTATGTAGCTTATGTCTGGTGAAGCAACGAATAATAGAATCTTTTATTCTTTAAACAACTATGGACATTTAGATCTATCAAGATGTGTTTAGATGTTTATCGGCTTACTGTCGAAGAACGAAAGGCACTCTTGCATATGGCAAGATGCTACTATATATCATAAAATAGATCTCAGCATGAAGAATTGGTTTGGTTTGGTCTGGTTTATTTGATTATGGCAAAAAGCCACGAAAACGCCCATGCGGCAAGCCCGTTGGTGCTAGTGTTCGGCCGCTGGTGGCGCATCGTTTTGGAAAGATAACCATATCTAAAGTCTGTGGCCACCAAAATCTCCAGATCCTATCATTACAGACAAATGTTTTCTGGGAACACATTAGACAAACTGTGGGCATAAACACTGTTTCTGTCAATGTGTCGTACACTTTACCATATCAAAAATAACCTAGCCTCAATATGGGAAGAAGATATTAGTTTAATGCTAACATTCGGAAGCTTCCATTTTGTGGCATCGCAAAACTTGATTGGCTGTCATTTTTGAGTTCAAAAACCAAAACTCTTTGTCTGAGCCACATGTATTTTCTTTTTGTATTTATTCATTCATAACATTCCAAGTAATAAAGATAATTAATCAAAACAAACTGCATTACGTTTTGCCTAAAATTACATATTCACTAACATATGGAGTTTAATCATAGATAATGAAGTTATGTACTTTCTAACTTTAAAAATGCACTGTTGCCAAACTATTTCCTTAGTTTTTGCCATGAGCATAATATTTGTCTGTTTTTAGACTCTAGCTTGAAAAAGAAAGTACAGAACTACATGACGGACTTTCCTAAATTGAAATTTCTTCTTAGTTCAGTTTTAACAAGTATATAATGATTGACAGCAAAGATTTAGCCTCACACACACATACAACACACAACACACAACACACACACACACACACATGTAATTATGTAATTTTTGACTCATTCTTAATTGGCAACTTTTGTTTATTTGTACATTAGCTTTACCAAGTTTTTGTAAAGTTTAATCAATAGTACTTTTATTTGTTTCAAATTTTATGGCAGGCACGTCGGGAAAAGAAACGGTAAGAATTGAGACCTACGGTATTATGAAAATTTTTATCTGTTAAAGTATTTTCGCTTTTGTCTCAATTATTGTCGTTTGACGAAACCCGGAATGCAGTTTACCTATGCACGAGATGATGCGCTTTTCTCTTGATAAGTCCGCAACAAGCTCGACGTAGGCTAAATTGCCATTTACTGCCATTCTTTGTAATTTTTCTGGTGTTTATTTTAATTTAGTTTGTGCTTTAAATGGTTTTTTTACGTGTTAAAATTTTTAAATGTTGAATTTCCTGAATACCAACATTTAGTTTTTAATTTCTTTTTGCGTTACTTATACTTTTGAGTAATTAATGTTTTGTTAAAGTTTTTTTAATCTCTGGAACATAGGTATCAAATTTACTTTTAGGCGATTGCCTTTAGAATTTTACTCCTTTTGCTTAACTTTAATTTTAATTTTGCAGCTCTATGCGCAAACTTCTTGACCAAAAGGTCTCTAAGTTCTTATACTACTTTCTATAAATTATATATATATATATTTTAACTTTTTCTGTTACATTTTCTGTTCCAAATGTTTATTGAAAATAATTTGCAAGTTCATGAAAATAAGGAATGAGTAGAGGATCATGGTTCTTACAATCACTAAATAATTCTCTCTTATATGTCATATCCCAAATTCGATGGAATAAATTTTGAAGCACTATGTGCAGATTTTTCTACTAGTTTTTCTCTCAACTACAAATAGAAGTTTCAATAATTTTCTAAATATGTATATAAGAGAAACAAAATGTTTGCATGATAATTTATCACGCCGCGAAGAAAGTTGGCATTCTTTATTACGTGAATTTTGTGCGGACAACATATGTGAATTTTGTGTCCGGACAACATCCAACAAGTGTTACCACCTCACTTGCATGAAGCATTTCCTGCAAGCCTCTGTGCAGGAAATACAGTCAAAACCATTCACTTGAGCAATATAGCTGGATCCTTATGAGTTTGACCTGCCAAATGGATAGGCTTTACAGCAATCTCCCCCTCATAAGCAATGTAAAGACGAATAAACTCCCTATGGAAAGAAATGTTTTTGGTGTTAGAAACGGAGATTCCTTAATCCCCGCTATCAGCCTCACTAACTGAATTATGACTCATCATGCAATCTGCTGCCCGTAACAGTTTCGGTATATCAAGTGGAATTAGCTTTTTCCAATTTCAACAGTTTTAATTCGAAACAAATTGCTGCGGGCGTACGGGTTCGTATCAGATTGAATGCACATAGAATTGGTAATACCTTAATAAAATTTATTTTACCAAAAGAAACACATCGCAGTTCTAAAATTTTCCACATACGCAAAAAGAAGTAGGGCGGGCTTTTCAGAGCATCACTAAGATCAATTACAAGAGTACAATCAGTAATTAGACTTCAAACTATTAAGAACGTTAAAAACACACCGTAATGCAAAGGGCATCTGAAAAGGGAAGCTCACATGAAGATATCGCAATTCTCCGAGCTCACGCTGAGCTAAACATCTACTACTGAGAAACTGAAATCGAATCAAACTAGAATCAGCGAATATCGCTCAGTGTCCAGATCAATGAAAAATAATGCCATATAATCGCATAACATATAACGATTACGGTCATAGTATCCAGAAGGAGGCAAAGGGGAGTATAGAGGTTCATGAAATGATCTCGCATCACGAAATAAAAGGAAGTGCTGGAGCATATGTGAAGCAAAATAAGTCAATAAGTGTAGGTTCAACAATACAACCGGCAGTAATTCAGAATACGGAGGTTAACATTCTATATCAACAGGATAGAAATGACATCAAAATAGAATACAAATACACTACAAATAAAATAAAAATACAAAACAAATGCAGTTATAGAAGTTGTAAGAAAATGTATATATAAGAACTACGTAGAAGAATTATCATTATTTTTGGGTTGCGCAGCCCATAGTCTGAGATCATAGTCCTAATCAAATACTTTATAACTTAAGTATTCACAACCAAGTACTTTTTCATAAAATTTTGCGATTGTCTCGTTGAAGTAAGTTTCAACAGTGTCAAGTTTGAGATCTTCATGGAATGTTTATAATTTCTAACATAATATTGCCAAGAAAGCGATTTTGAATTTTTTGTAATTTAGGGAGATAATTTTTTGTAGCAGAGATCCATGCAGGTGAAGCATGAACTAAAATAATAGATCTGATTATAGAGGTGTAAACAAGACCTTTCTTCCTAAGGTCCATACTAGAATATTTTCCAACAAGGAGAAGTAGACTATTGAAAGAGAAATAGACTTACCTTTGTTTGCTTTATTTTTAACATTATTTATGTGATTATTCCATTTTAATTTTGCACATTTATCAGTCTTTACTATAGGTAAAATTTTGTTCAGTAGTATTATCAGGACTTAGATTCTAGTTGATTTCGAAAACATAACTAGAGTCCTGAGTAGGAACAGGGAGCTTACTAAAAGCTATGTTCGTGCGTATGTAGAAGACGCAACAAAGATAAAGAGGGTGCAAATTACCCTTTATTTGCTTATCGATTTTGCATACGTTCCCGTACTTCGGGATACAAAGACCAACCACTTGTGGCCTGAACGTAAAAGAAAATAAGACTACTAACTAATTAAAATTTAAATAAGAGTTAACTTTTAAATATCTTACACAGATGACTAGCACTAAGACTAGTCTTTTAAATTACTGCGTCTGTAGTACGCAAACTGCGGCGAACTGCAATATCTCTTTAACTTTCAAGAGGATTAAATCTCTGGCTTCAAAGGCGGACAGTAACTGATGGCAAGCTCGCGTGAAGACTCGTACCAAGAAGGCTCTCTCGTTCCTTCTGCTCTTGGCAAAAAGGCACAACTTAAATAGCAAGTACAATTTGCATAAATATACTCACGTGTTCATTCTGGCCGGAAATGGAAAATGAGGGATGATAGTAAAGTTTTAAAATAAAATAAACGTTAGTGAACTTAAAATCCTTACAGTATGAGCTGACGAGTAGATTTAGTCTGAGGTTTTTCCTTCTAGTAATAAGTAACCCAGATTTCTGTACATTGATTGCATTTATCCATGAAGTACACCATCTCTCAATGTATGATAATTGATCTTGCAACTCTTTTATTGCATAGTTAATGTTAGCTGATCTTGTAGCAAGTACCGTATCATCGGCGTAAAATCGAAGGAAGTATTGTTGATTGAGGTTATCTTTGGGAAAATCGGCCACAAAGCATACAATCAAGGACTGATGCTAGAGCTCTAATACTCCTGATATCAGAGCAATCATTTCCTTGTGAAAAGAATAATTTTCTGTTGGAGATAAAAACATCAGTAGGGTAATAATTTCTCTGTCAAAACTCAAACGAATAAACCCCTCATGCCAGACGCGGTCAAAGGGTTTCGGTTACATCCAGCATGAGTAAGGCAACATTTTCTGTATTACGAAGGGCTTCACCATCAAATTCAAATAAGCGTACTAATTGTTTAGTTGTAGTCAATGATTCCATAAAACCAAATTCTTCCTTAGGTAATAAATAGAGGCAAGTAAAGTTGCAGTCTGTGATATATGATTCTTTCAAAGATCTTACTAAGACCATTCAGTAACCTAATGGAAGTATTAAGTAACCTAATTGTCTAGCTTTGTAGAGTCCTTGACTGGTTTAGGCAGTAGCTAAATTCTAACACATTTCCACAAAGTCCGGGAAGTATGAATTTGTACGATAAGCATTAATAATGTTGTTAAGAACTTTGCTGATTTTTAGTTTCTTAATGACATTTTGGATTTCGTACCGCGTAGTAAATTTTGATAGTCTTTTAACTGTGGTACCATTTAGCCAATCCCTTATTGTATAATAAACTTCACAGTTGAAGTTTATATCTTAAGGTTAAGTGTTTGGCACGAATTTTCTCTTCAGTGGTCGACAAAGACTCTGGCATCATTAGAGAGAGCAACTTCTATATTTGTGAGGAGAGGTCGATTGCAAGTGTAACTCTTTTTCATCTTGTTAAGGCATGCTTGAAAGGTGATATCAGTGACATCAAGATTTAGAACATTGCTTTCCCAACGTGCCACTTTAAATTCTTTAATGTATTTAATTTGCCTGTTCAGTTTATTAATTTTTTTAAGATTAGGGCTCCAAGTGAGATGTCATTTCTCATTTTTTTCCTATTTCTTTTTTTTAATATCTCTGACATGTGAAGGAAGTCCATCAATATTATTTTTAGAAATGTTAGGAGAGGCATTAAGAATAGCTGTTTGGATACTGCTAGTGAGCTTTTTATTTGCATTGTCAATATCTTTTCTGTTTTTGAGAACATCAAGATTTAGAAGATTGGTTGATTTGGAAGAGGTGATTGAAAAATCTCCAATCAGTAAGTGGATTTTTCAATAACTGGTTTCAAGGTACCTAAAGTAGTGAATATAGAAACGTTATCGGACGCTAGCTCATGTTTGATACCTAAAATCATTGGGATGTTTGTTGTGAAGAAATGTAGATTCAGGATATCTCCTTTCTGTAGACAGTTTGGTCGATATGTGTACTCAATAAGCGCATGTATTGATATGGGATTATTAGTAATAAGATCATATAGAGTTTTACCATATTTGTTCATACTTCTACTTCCTCGGTCCATATGTCGGGAACTGAGGTCTCCTGCTAATATAGCAAGTTTATCTTGTGGAAGGATTTTAGACAAGACAGATTTAATGATTCAAGTAGTTACTTGGTGGATTATAAAGAGCTTTGAAATAAACATTACTCTAGTAAGGAAATGTGGAAAAGACAGTTACCATTTCATAATTGTTTTGCACTGAGAAACTGATGCTCTCCTAGCCTCCGAGAAGTCTCTAGCACCTTCCACTTCTCGAAATCACAGGAAGGCATATGTGCGTCGGATACATTTACTTATACAATCAATTACAGTTATTCATTTACAGTACCCACCACAGTTATACAGGGGCCGTACCTAGATGTTATCCAATGATCGCCAGGTTTGACGTCTTTTGGCGATTTCTCGCCAATTTAGCAAGATAGCCAATTACTCAATTTTAAATAGACTTGCCCTATATTCTTATTTTTCCGGCAAAGCATTATCTCTTTTAAGCATTTCATGTTCACATTATACAGAAAAATGCTACAATTTCATACATAATTTCGCTGAAAATATTTTCATATATACAGAATTCGTAACAATATTGCTGTTAATGACATTTATAACCTAGTTGCTTCCCTGGTCGGTATGGTGATTAAGAGAATCAACCGCTAAAACATTGAGTGTGGGTTCAAATACCCGAAAATACATGGATGTTTGTAAATATATAGTCATTTTAAAACATTGGGGGAACTTAAACACCTTCCAGTCGAGAGTCCCTTCGAGAAGTTAGAGGTACGAGAGGAGAGACATGTTAACTTTGGATACGTCTTCGAAAGTGTTCTTTATGAAAACTGAAACGAAGCTGCAGAACTTATTCTGTCCCCTATACGGGCTCAAGGACCTTAACATCAAATACTCACAAATTATCATAACAAATATTTAAGAAAAAAATTTAAAACAATTCAGATAATAAAAATTATATACCAAATGAAAAATACTCATGTATGGATAAAGGTAGTCATGCCACTTAGGATACATAACTAAGCAAATTTATTCTCCTCATTAAACTGTTTAGGTCTTAGGTCATCACTTTGGCAAATGGTGTTCGACCGCGTGGCCTTTACTATGCTCTATTTATCGCATTTGGTAAACCTAATAAGTATAAGTAAAAATAAAAAATCCGATTTTTAAGGCTTACGTCTGCACTTGATGTGCTGAGTACATCCATAAAGGCAATAAGCAAGTAATGGCATAGCAATCTTTTAGCATATCTTGGAGCAACTGTGATCGCGTCTGCTTCCTTTGGCGTCTCGTGGCTGTCTGGATGTCGTCATAGGTCATAGGTAACGACCCAAAGGTCTCTGCCTATCTATAATCGCTTCAAAGTCCTGTTGAAGAAAAAGCATAATCCAATTGTTTTGGAACACCCGTCTGCACTTGTTGTGCTGTAATCGTCCGAATGGACCTTTAACATGCAATAGTAGAAAGCAATATGGTGAAAGAGGGGGCGTAATATGGTGATAAGCAATGGTATTAACTAGCATTTCCGTAGTGATGAGGGACATCCTTCACCTTGCACGTCTTGTTGCTAGTGGTATTAAGCATTTCCGTAGTGATGAGGGACATCCTTCACCTTGCACGTCTTGTTGCTCGTGAAGAAGCAGATAACGTAGTGGGCGGGCATAGCGCGGCGTCCACTCACAATGCGTAAAGTCTCAGTCTTTGCAAAAGCAAAATTACATACGATAATAAGAAAATGAAGGAAAAACTATGTAAAAATATGAAGAAAACTATATACAATATGTAAATTAATATAATTCATCATGGTGTATTGTTCTCGGACGCTTACAACGTTGAATAACTGTGTAATCGTACTTTCCTATGCTGCGGACCGCTTTGTTATCGTGCCTATCGCAATTCATAAACAAGTTGTGAGATGAAATTAGAATTTCGCAGTCAAGCGGCTTTGTTTTTAAACTTCTATGGATTGTTGAATTTCTGACAAACCATGGAGATCCTGATATCGAACAAAGGAATTTTATTTTGAAGGCGTTGGATGTCGTCTATGTGAGCTGAAACTATATCCTGTGGCGGGCGGAACTTCAGTGCTGTGACCAATCAGTGTGCTTAGAATGATCACGTGAGGTAAAGGTATTACTCGCAAAGTCCATAAGATTTAGCAGGGCCATAGAAAATACAAAATATATGAAAAAATACGTAAAATAATACGAAAATATATACAATATTTACAAGATCACCACAGTTCATTGTGATGAATCGTCCTCGGTCGTTTGATTCTTTGCAACACTGTATAGTCATAGTCAACTATACTTCTGACGGCTTCGCTTTCGTGGTTATCACATTTCATGTAAAAATTGTGAGAAATTTTAAGTAGTTCAGTATCTATTGGTAAGATTTTTAATCCAAAATACAAGCAAATTGTTATAGTATTTTATTTTAATTATGAAATGATTATTACACTTCCTGTGTTCTTTTACTGAAGTTTAATCTTGATTAATCATGTTTAATCATGATTTAATCATAACAGTTTAATCATGATTTTAAGTTAATGGTGACTGTCATCTGCAGTAGTACGCCGGGTAATCGGAAGTTAACTGTACACTAACGAAAAATAATGTATATGACACATGTGATTTTATAAAGGAGATATCAGTTGGGTCCCGTTTAGACTCTAAGTTACTATCTTAATTTATGTTAGGTCTTTACAGCTCATTGTGTGCAAGAATAATAGTATAAACGTCATGTTTGTTTTACATCTTAAATTTAGAATTAGGCCTTTCTCCAAGGACCAATGATTATATTTTACGGAATACCTATGGTTCAAACCCATTGACCTCCACATCAGAATATACGAGATAAAGAGCAGAAATTACATAAAATAGTTAAAAAGAAAACGGCTAGACGGAGCCACATCGCCCGGGAAAGATTAGGTATAGCAAAAATCATTGAAATAATAAGTTTTGATTTTTTTGGGGTGTGTGTGTGTGCGTTTGCAGTACACAATAAAACACTAAAGCAAAAAGCGAATAGGAGAGCAATTAATGATTAATAGGTTCCTTGGTCAATGGCGCTAAATCATAGTGCAATATAGTAATCGGAAAGCGTGGAAATATCTAAGCAGAAAATCAGATCTGCGGGAAGATGTGATTGTTAAGCGAACAAATTGATAACAATGTACATGATGGCTCTGCTCATGATTATCAGTAGTAGTTGAGATAAGCAAGCAATTTATAGCAAAGTAGGCGTTTTCTGTTCCTGTACTTGTCTTTTATTTCAAGAACGGTGAGTATTGTAATCCTGGATTCTGAAAAAAAAAATATTTATATTCAAATACGTAGTATTTAAACAGTCGATTGGAAATAAATCCCTCTTCATTTTTTTAAATATCAAGCATCTATCACATGCTGAATCAGAAAGAGAAAAAAGTGCTGCACTTTCCCTTTTTTGTATAATAATATAGTAATATACCTCTTATCGAAATGACTGCCAAAACCCAGGTACTTGCGTGGAATTTGCGATAATTGAATTTAGCTGCTACATGGCATTCTTTCTATGGAGCAAATTTCTAAAGTGACATTATTCGGTCAGCATAGTTCGTGTTCCAATTAAATGAAACATACACATTGGCAATTAAGGGAGCATGCGGTTAGTCGACACGATGCTGCATATCGTACGAAAAGTATTTAAGCATCCACAACCAACTTCATTTGTCAGATTTTCTGCCCTTCTCAAGGCATTTTCTAAGTTATTAAGATGGATCTATGAGCTCATCAATTTCAGTTAGTTTAGACTAGGCAGAACGAAATGTTGGCCAGTCTACGAAAGATTTCAAAAAGAAGAATTCTATCATTGCATCCAAGAATGCTAAAGAACGCCAGATTAAGGGCTGCAAGTTCCTATGAATGTTGCTTTAAAAGTGACTTACTAGTACTTTTTATGTGTCAAACGCAATTGCCGTACAACCAGCCTTTCACGAAATTTAGTGATTAAGCCAATAGACACCAGCTTGCATACATTAATGACTAGTATTTATAGTAAGTTATGGAATATAAATATTAAATATTGTTCGTAAATGAGAGAATTTGGTTACTTATTTTAATGCTTACTTTGCTTTGAACAGGCAGAGCATAATATTAAAGTGACGTACGTATTCCATAGTATTATGACAGCTGGTTTAGCAAAGTTAGTGTGTTTGGAAAGACGTTGAACGTTTTATAGAAGGTTAACATTCATGCTACACATTGGAAAATAGACCGTGCAGCCATCTCGAACTACCAGTATTCAACAATCTTAACCACTCGGCTACTGTTTGCGCTTTGCAACCTATCGAGAACAACTTTTAATAAATTCTAACCATACTTTGTAGGAAATCATCCACACAATCAAAGATACGAAGAATTTTTAAAAGGCTGAAAAAGTTACAGACGGACTGATTCATCATGACTTTATGCATATTTCGGTTAAATTTAGTTGGTTAAGAAGCTGTCTAAAACTGTTGCAGATGATTGTATAAAAATGGCATGTCCTCACACTCAATCTCATGCTTTCCTAATGTACATAAACTTTACAGAAGGTTCTTATTATTAGGAGGCGTATTATTGCTTTCAGTAAGCGATAAAATAACAACCTTCTAAGTAATTTTTTTTTAACTTGAATGATGCAAACTGTGACCAAGCTGTCTCACCTAGGTTGCGATTTTCCCGGCTCTTTGAATGTTAGCCGTCATGACAGTGAAAATCTCCATACCTTGAGGATCTCAGTAAAGGAGAAATCAGAGGAAGATAAGAAGGGACGGTTCGAAGGTCGTATGAAAGATAGGAGTAATCAAGGAATGTTGAAGTTCACGTGCAATTTGCACCGAATCTTACTGACAACGATGCATAATATTTCTAATAACTTTTATTTATTTAATTATAGTGCTGATCAATGAAACAAAATTAGTCATATAAAAATTTATTTCCTGGCCCCCTAATATTTTATAAAGAACGAAATTTTACATTAGTTGTGTCCTAAATGATATAACATGTTTCTAACAGTCTGTAATTTGCTGAGGGTAAAATCTCTATCTTTTTGTTAACATTTTCGCTTGCATCCAAAACAAAATCGACTGCTTATGATGAACTTTATTTTCATGTATTGGATCATATTCACGTATGTTTATTCAAAACGTGTGACGATCGTGCGTTTGCAATCGTCTGATATTTTTTTCCTTGCAGGCCTTGCGAGAAAAGTTACGTTAAAATCTTTAGAATTCTGAATATAACGTACTTATTTTTTGCTTACTAGGTTTAGTTTATTCTTTATTCTTTTTCTCAGATTCCCTGATTAATTACACTTGGTGTATAATTCAGTGTAAAATGTTTATGTATGAGATGTTTTATGAATTATAATTAGGAAAACTTGAACAACATGGTCTTCGTGCGAGAATCTCGTTTATTTCTTTAGTGTAACATAATAGTATTATCTCAATGATAAACCAAAGGAGAAAATCAGACAAGGAAATTCATTACACAATAGTATAGGTTTTTAAAACTGCAGAACAAAATTTAGCACGCAATATTTTGGAAGTTCTTTTGCTGGGAGGTAAGCTTTACATCTGAGATTTATATTCTATGTTTCATAATGTTATTCACTGGAAATACTAAACATAAATGCAATAAATAATTAAGTATAAAACCAAACTTAGTTAGTTACGTATACAATACATCATTTCCTATTTTTTGTTGTACTATATTTTTAGATTTATTTGTAATTTAATAGTATAATGTTGTTAAAACCAAATAAAATGCTTTTTTCATTCCGTATTTCTTTGTAAAAAGGCCTTTGAATTCGGAAGCTTTGAATAGACTTTTTCTTTGAAATAATTATCGCTCCTTGAAAATACTACTTAACACTTTCCGGATCGCTACTTTTTAAAGTTAAAATTTCAACACACACACACAAAAAAAAGGAAGACAGTCTAATCAGACCTAGAGAAGTACACACTTAATGTTTTGTAAAAATACCACTTGCCGTTTTAATTCTGTGGGTGTGCCCGAAGCGGGCACACTGAATGAATAAAACTTCGAAGAGAGTGCTGAATCGAGCATTTCTAGGAAGCGCGTAAAAGAGTAAGAGATTTTGCCTACAATTAAAAAACACTAGATTCTGAATACCGTAGCAGATTTAGCGTTACCCAAGGTGTGCCACGAAAAGGCCTGCTACTCTGAACCCCCTAAAAAGCTCTTTTTGGTTATATGATGATTACAAACGTATAAACGAAAAAAATGTAACTTGGGTATATGATATTTACATTATTTACATTTTCGTCTATTTTTTTCATGGTGGTACTTTTCGAAGAAAGCGACACCACCTTTGAAAAAGCACAACCCAAAATTGCATGTGTTGCACATGTACCGGGATCCGTATCAGATTCACTATCTGAAGGCAATTCGTGTAGCACTTTCAGTGATTCAGAAATGGTCAGCCCTTTCCGATCCATTTGGAAAATAATTAAAAATCTGAACAAAATAAACTAATATATCTACAGTTAGAAATTATAAACTATAAAATAAAACTAAATAACATCTACAACTCAAAACTATCAAAACATAGCGCTAACAAAACGTCTTTGAAGGAAAGCGAAAGAGGAAAAGGGAACTGATCACTTCAGCGAAAGAGAACTTCAGAAAATCAGCCCAACAATTTCTTTGTTAATAAGCAAGCCTCCCCTCCGCCCCCTCTCCCCAAAAAAGGGGAAAAGAAGAAAGAGGAAAACGGGAAATGAGACACAGATGTTGGCCCACCTTTCTATTGTGAATGAGCTGACCGGTGAGCTGCAGAAAACAAAGATACAGTTATTCGTCTTGTCCTAGTCTCTCATTGATACAACTCCGGGCACACCTGATGTTCGCCTTTCTATTTTAGGCAAGATTTCAAGGTAAAAATTTAAAACTAATATAGAATAAGGGGATTAGCATACAGCCAAGAAAATGACGCAGAAATTTCTTTTCAAACAATTCCTTTTATATCCTAGAAAAAATGAGAAATGAGGGTCTTTAAAAACTAAACATGTTTAAGATATATGGACTGGTTTGTGTTGTGCTGCCATCTAGTATAAATAAAGAGGGTTCGTAGTAACTGATAAATCCTTTTTAATTAAATTTTTCTGTGCATACAGAAAGCAAATTTTTAGGTGCGCCCAGACCTGGTACACCGTGCCGCAAAGTGTTAAAAGAAAAAAATGGTTCATGGATAAGAAAACACTGCAGCGGACAATAGACAGAAAAAAGTACTAATTTGTCATTATGGTGGTGCTTACTATTCTTTAAGGTTAATTTTAAAACAAAAACATCAGCTAAACTATGAACTTTTTTTTAATCGTACCACCTTACTGTAACACTTACAGCTCTGCTCACCTTAAAATCGTTGAAGATTTTATTGTTTTTTCAGTAGGCAGATGTTCAAAATAATGCAGTATGCTATAAAAATAGAAGTAAGCGGGTTGAAGTAAGCGGGTTTTCTAAGTAGTGACCTTTCAAGCGGCTACATTAAATGGACCAATTATAATTAATGTGTGAATAGATTCAATAAATTTAATCAGTTTATTTTTATTATTGTAAAATACTTTTAAGTTTGTTACTTAATTAAAGTTTTCACATTGTTCTATGTCTTACAATTAAAAATTAATGACCTAGAACTGCAATAGTATATTTCAGTACAAATGAACGAATTGACAGTTTCACTCACGTGTGTGTCGGTTTCGCGCAATGTTTAATGTGGTCCCTACACCAAAACGTTTAAGCAACCCTGCTCTAGCTGGCATTTAGCCTCCCTGATCGGTATAATGGTTAGCGATGCTGACTACCATATCGTTGGATTAGGGTTTGAATGCCTAAGAAGGCAGGGGTGTTTGTAACTGTATGGTATTTGTTCTGTGACATAATGACATTTCAAAAATCGGCGAGCTGAGCCACCTCGAATGATTTAGTGGGGAGGGTTTGGTCATTAGTGTGGGAGTGACTTTCAGGTTACTCTGTGTTGATTGGCGGCAGGTACCATATCTGACTCCAGATCAGAAAGTTGCGTGTTGAGGTCACGTCTTGGTCACCACTGGAGGGTTTGGTCACTACTGCGAGAGTGACTATCAGGTTACCCTGTGTTGAGTGACGGCAGGCAGCGTATCTGACTCTTTATAATGACTGGGTAAGTTTGTGAGGTTGCGTAATTCTTACTACATTTTAAACCCAAACATATTTATTACAATTACGAGAAGCTCTTAAGTAAGTATTGAAATGAATTATAGTCCTTGTAGTGTAAAAAGTCTGCTAATGAAGGTCTCTCTAGTCGAGAGCTGAAGAGCATTGTAGGTCTCTCTAGTCGAGAGTTCAGGAGCCTTCTCCTGTGTTACTCCGCTGGCGAAAATCTTCGGACTGAAACAGCCACGCCTCCTTAATTTTACATCCTCTGACTCGTTATATCTGAAACGATATCAGAGGAAAGATCAGATCGTTGGTTCGTCACCCCTCCTGAAATCGAGAGGATTTGACGACAAATACGGTGCAGATCATTAAAATCTCCCAACCGTGAAGTTATGTTTCTTGCACTATCAACTGGAACGAACTATTGCTTCTGCGATGTCAAAAACATGTCGTGTGACACATCGTAAAGGCTTGGGAGCAGTGACTTGCAGGGACCGCACACGCGATTTACTTATCTATGTATGGCACGCCGCAAGTGGTAAGGTAGGGGGGCTGGAAACCCTCGGATCAAGCTCCCGGGGTGTTCTCCATAAAATATTAAGGCGGAGCTCCTTGATTAATGCTGCGGGGCTTTACCTGTAAGACTAATGTATTGCCCGCAGATTTCTACTCTACATTTATCCAGCTTTTATCATTTTTCGTTTGGTCACGATATTAATGTCTCTGATATTACCAGTCATAGAAATGTGCCATTTTTCATTCCATAAGACTTTTACATACCATTTACAACTATAGTGACTTTGATTGCCGTACCGAAGAGCCCGGATCGAATCCCGGACAGGGCATGGACGTTTGTAAGTGCAGAGTGTCTGTGAGACATGGGGACATTCAAAATAGCCGGCGAGCCGGACGTCTTCTCGAGAGGTATGTGGTAGGGGAACAAAGGATAGAGACCCTCGGACGAGTCCCCACGGGGTGCTTTCTTTCAAAATTAGGAGGGGGAGTGGAACAGATCAAAGCTGCACAGTCAAATGTACGGTGCCCAAAGCTGTTCCCAACAGCAGGCGCAATCAATCGTAGGCTTGCTTTAATGTCAGACACGACAGATTAATCACAACTACAAGAGCATTAGCTATATGTTTATCAGAATTCTTTGAAAGTAATAAATATATGTTTTAATAAGTAAATTCGTATGTTTATTCAGTAATATGCATGCTTGGTTTAACGTGTATAATAACCTGTGTGCAAAGCTTGTATCCATTTAATTTAGGAAATTTTGTAGAATTATTGTAATTGCTAAATTAACAGAAATATTCCTTGTCTCTGTATCCATTTAATTTAGGAAATTTTGTAGTATTATTATAATTGTTAAATTAAGAGAAATATTCCTTGTCTCTGCAATCGTCATGAATAGAAAAAGAGAACCATTGCATTCGAATCGAAAATCCTTAAACTAATAACATTAAAGGAAATTGCAGAAAATCATTTAATTGATATGTTTGGATAATTTCTGTTTTAAAGATGATGAAATCCCTTTTCCATAATTTGAGAGAATTTCAAGATTTTTCGGATGATATATTTCGCAAAGTTGCAATTTAAAATGTTGAGCACGTAATGACAAAACACTATCAGTTTGAAAAAATCCCTCAAATGTGATAAAATAGTTAGAGGTCGTTAGATTGCTTTTCAACCACTCAAGGGGTTCTAAAGTCCAAAAATCAGTGATCAATAGTTAGAAAAAGTATAGCAAATACTGGAAAAATTTTTCTAATTTGAAATTAAAAAAATGTAAGCCAAATTTTGGAAATAAAAATGAAAGGTTTCAGATTTTAACGGTCGCCGAAAAGGGTTATATTTTACACTTTCGCTACTGAGTTCGCAGTGTACCAGACTGGTCTTCACTCACTCCTGCTAATCCATTTTCCTGCCCTTTTAGCCTTTATTATTAAGCACCGTTTTCTTCGCACTTACATCATATACAATTCAAAAGCAAACTCAAAAAAATTCTGAAAGCAGCATAGCAGCATATGTTAAGAATTCCCACTGCAGTGTTAAATATTGGCCAAACAGTTTCCCATTTTTTTCGGTTATTTCGTAGTTTAACATATAAGTATTCAGTTTTCTGAGCAAGACGGCTTTGTAGTACCTGGCGACTGTTTGGCGATTAACAAGACACGCTTGGCGTGTTTCGCCTCTTCTCCTCTTCCCGAGAGGTTATTAGATTTCAGTAAGTTGAATGTTTGCCGCGAAGGAGCGAGGTGCTCGGTATTTGAGAAAGATTTGTAGTCTAATAAACAACGAGTTACCTTGCATAGAACGTTTTCAGTAGGTAGTCAACCTTTGCAACAAAGTGTGCTGCTCGATCATGAAAAACGCTAACACGAACGGTGGCATTTGGACAGATTTATTTACAAAATACCAGGAAAATATTTGATTTACGCAGAAGAGATAAGATTTTCTGAGTCTCCAGTTTTAACCCATGGTGCGGTTTCCTAGCTAGCGTAAACACTGGGGCAAATCTAAATTCTTGTCAGAGGCCAACCAAGATATGGATTCGAACAACACTGTGTTAGTAATGATTCGAAGGAATGTATATATTATTTTACAGAAATGACTGAAGAAGCATTTGAAAACCACGCTGGTTTGCATTCTAAGAGGAAACTATAATTTAGCAATTCAAAAATCAAATAGATTATTTTTACACTTTTATGAGTGCAGCTGAGGATTTATTTATGAAAACCTTTCTGTGATTGCATGCACTTTCGCAGATCGTAAAGTTATTTTAGCTATCACAATGCTTTGATTTGCAACTTATGTGGTATGGTTCGACCGTCTCAAACGCAACCCTGGCTGGCATTCTGCCAAAATACATAGACTCGTCCAGAAGGGGCGTTATTATTTGAAACGATGTGAACGGTCACATGAGAGTTTTCTCGTCTCCGTAAAGAGATATGCTGGAGGGGAAAAAAGTCCCCATCCTTATACCCTATTTTGACAATAATTCGATCCGAATGGCCCATGCGTATTTGCGATTATGGTCGCGGATGAGGCAGTCGAACTATATTTTGAAAAACCGTTCTCACAATGAAACCCTCTGCGGGCTGCATTTTAATTTATGGAAACACGAAAGAAGGCGATGCCGGAGTCACTGTGTAAAATTGACGAAGTCACGGTGCCTGAACGAAAGCTCTTACAAAAAATCCATCAGACTTTTCAGTGATTCATCACACTGAAGACTCAGGATTTTTCGATAGTTTTTTTTCTTTTTTAAGAAATGTGATAAGGTGTTAAAATATCAAGAAACCATTTAAAATCCTAACGTTTATTTAACGCATTCAAGCCATGCTAAAGACACTGTGTAAACAAACCTGTGAAGTTGCTGTATCTATACATTGATAAGAAATCTAAAGAAAAGCCTATTTTTATTTAAAAAGCTCAAGTTATTGTTGTATTTTTTCCCTCTGTTGTTAGTTTAAAAGAAAATAGAAAAATATTATATTAAAATTAAAAATCAGGCGATTGTGTACCAAGTGGAAATAGAAGCATTTTATTATTCATGCATTTTAATATACAGCAATTAGTTGCATAATCTAAAACGAATTAAGTCATATGGTATTAGGAAATTCGTTTAAATTACAGGCTGATTAAACTCGAAAGATAAACTTTAAATTCCTCATCTGAATGGCAATACTTTGGGAACTGGTGTGGAAAAAAATGAAACACATTATGTTTCCAGGAGTGGCAACACTCGTCAAAGCGATTGAATTATATGTGCATGGTAGAGTAATGTAAAGTAACTGTGCAAATTGTTTTTATTCAAAATATCGTGCGTGACATTTTAGAAGTCCTGACTTATTAATTATTGCAAATTAATGCTTATGTTCATTATTCCAATTTAATGTTTTTGTTCCTGGATAAGAAATTTAACGTTACAATTTGAAATATTTACGGAAATATATCTGCCGAACAGCTTTGCTTTAAGCAGTTGAAATGCTTTTTATACAAAAAATGATCTTAGCGAAACAAAAAATAAATAAATAATCTAGAAATGGGAATAAAAATATCTGATGTGGACACTACCTATTAAATTATACCTATTTTTTGCTGCATTTCATTTAAACTCGTTTCCTTGAATTTTATTAGACATGTATTTCTCATTCAGTTAATCTCATTCAATTAGTTCTCACGTCAAGGCAAGGAAAAATACATAAAATCTAGACACATCTCCATTAAAAATTGTAAAATACAGAAATAAAATATCAAATGCATACTGGTAAAATAAATTAAGAGAATTTTCATATCTGATGTACAATTACCAGATTTGGTGTGAACATGGGTTGATATAATACAAACAAAATAAACATGCAACAGTTATAATACACACACATGTTCGTGTGTAACACTCATGGGAGTCTGAAGCGGTTGCAGAAAACACAAAAGAAATGGGTTAATAGGGGGTATAGTCTCCTCATACAGCCATACAGGCCTCGCAGCGTAATGTCATACTGGAAATAAGGCAGTTTATCAATGCCTGTGACATTGGTCCCACTCATTCAGCAACGCTGTTTTCAGTTCCTGGATGGTTCTTGGAGGGGGGTTGCGAGTTGTAGTTGCTCTCCCCAGAGCGTCCTAGACATACTCTATAGGGTTGAGGTCTGGAGACCTGGCTGGCCAACCCATCGGGCGAATATCCTCACTTTCGAGAAATTCGTCGATCAGAAGAGCTTTATGTGGACTCGCGTTATCGTCCTGTAAGATTAACTCGGGACCCACTGCACCCCGGAAAAGGCGAACATAGGACTTCAAGACCTCATTCCTATATCTCACACCAGTCACAGAGCTTCTGTGAAAGACATGAAGAGGTGTGGACCATCCAAGATGAAGCCTGCCCAGACCATTACACAGCCACCGCCATAATTGTTGATTTTGGGGACATTGGAGGGTAGGTAACGAGTCCCTGGCTCTCTCCGTATGAAAGTACGGCGAGAATCGGTGTTTAGGATAAAACGGTACTCGTCAGTGAACAGAACGGTCGCCCATTGCTTCGTACTCCAATCACTATGCTGCCTGCACCATGCTAATCGGACTCTCCTGTCCGTAGACGTGAGCGGGACGCAATCACCTGATCTTCTGGCAAACAATCCTCTCTCATTAAGTGTTTTGGAAACAGTCACTCTTGTTACACCGGTTCCTGTGGCTGCATAGTCCAGAGAGAGCTGAGGAGCTGTAGCCTCTCTTACGCCTCGCTAAAATGGATAAATAGTGACTTCTCTGGCCGTCGTGGCTCTTGGAGAACCTTGCCCAGGCTTTCTCTTGATGGATCCAGTATCCTGGTACTGTTCCCATAGGTTACACGTGACGCTGGAAGTTAAATTAAACTCTTTGCATATCTGGACTTGCAAGTGGCCTGCCTCCAGCCTACCCATAATTCGCCACCACATTCCATCATCTAAACGCTGGTGGTTAATCATTTAATACTGTTTCGATATGAATTTAACCGATTGCTGAAAAATAACACCAAGAAATTCGCCGAGGTGTGCTAGCGATCGCAATTCGTCTTACTCTCCAGGCGCTTGGAAAGCCTGTTTTCCTGCTGGCTCCGCCTATACACACGTGTACACTTACGCATTTGCCGGACAAGATTTGTATTTTTATCTAGAAGCAGTGGTTTTTCCTCCAGTTCAGTTCTTTTCATGCAATTCGATAAAATATGCAAATTCTCTTAATTTATTTCACCAGTGTACTTAAAACAGTTTTTATAATTAAAATTAGAGTTTCTACGCAAACACATATAATTCGGCCAACGGATACAAAAACAGATTTTTCGGTGCACAAAATTAAAAGCTTACTTTTAGTTCCACTCGGAAAAAAACACTGAAGTTCATGCACAAACTGACTTAATTTGCTATTCTACCAAGAGTTTCAAATGTAAACAAATGGTGGCCTCGTTGGCATAAATGGCCGCTTAAACTCTGAAATTTTTGATAATTCTAAACTATTGCTTTCGTATTAAGTAAAGACATAAAAATCTCTCTCTCTCTCTGTATATATATATATATATAT
>KK115718.1:144329-172875 GCA_000611955.2 Stegodyphus mimosarum
CATTGCTTACAATACACGGTCACCCCTAGTATTGTTCCGTGGCACCATGACAGCCCAGCGATATGTTCATGAAATCTTGCAACCACATGTGTTGCCACTCATGCAACGGTTCCCAGGAGCCATTTTTCAACAAGACAATGCTCGGCCTCATACGGCAAGGGTGTCACAAGACTGTCTCCGCACTGTTACTACCCTTCCTTGACCTGCCCGATCCCCAGATTTGTCTTCAATCGAGCATATCTTGGATCATTTGGGACGACGAGTTGGGCATCCCACGAGTTTGAACGAACTAGAGGCAAGGTTACAGCAAATATGGAACGAAATGTCTCAAGACATCATACAGAACTTGTATGACTCAATGCCCGATCGTACCGCATCGTGCATTCGCGCTAGAGTGGGTCCAACGGAGTATTAACTCCTTAGTTCTTTTGACTTTTTCTCTGAAATAAATTATCCTTTTTCTTTGATTTCCTTATCATTTACTTATATCAAAGCAGTCATTACGTATGTAAAATTTCATTTCATTTTGACGACTCCTTCTTGGTGCGCTAATTTTTTTGTCCATGAGTGTATATATAATATACGTTTAGCGCTGCTGACTGCAACTAAAAAGTGAGGTGCCCAATTACAAGTTATAGCAGTCTCATATACAGAGTTTTAACGTTCTAAGGCTAGTCGTTTTTAAGTTATGCGAGATACATAGATATGTACGTACGCACAGACGTCACGAAAAAAACAAATCAATTTACAATCCGTTTTGGTGTGCCCGTACGTACAGATGTCAAGCAAAAACTTCGTTCAAATAGATATGAAAGCGGTAAAAATGGATATTTTCGCTGAACTATGATACTCGAAATAGTTAGCGATTACAATACTTCCTTTACAAGGAAGTAGAAATACTGCAGAGAGAATCTTCGGATTACAATCTAACACTTCATAGAGTGAATTTAAAATTTCCACTAGAATTCAACAGTTATAATTTAAAATTTGCTGCAATATTATTTGATGCATCTATTAATGCATCTAACAACAGAGCGAACGATACCGCTGTAATCCTTCTCTAACAACGATGCAAAAAATACGATTCATAATCATACATTTTTCAGTCTGATGCAGTATGAAACCCACATAAAAAATTTCCATACAAAAATAAACTAATTCTCTCTCAGTATATATTCTGTCTCTCGCAGTTTTTAATGATTTTCGTCTTTCTTTTTAGATGGTCGTAAAAGTTCAAGCTCCTTCTAATATTTCACCTATATTCAATTTTAGTCGGTTAAATGTGGCAAAAAATTTATCATAATTGATCAGAAATCAATAACTCAAGCAAACAAGTAAACACGCATTCTTCTTCATATATATACAGAGTTCGTAAAAGTTCACAAATTTTTTATTCAGACTCTACGATTTGAAAGCGAGCAGCAACGCTTTTCGAAATAAAGCATTTTTGTCTTCAACGCACGACACTGTTGCCACACGGAAAAATGAGTCCGAAAATTAGTGTTTTCAGAGTTTTTAATTAATATCTCTGCTGATTAAGGTCTTAGAAAGATGGGAACAGTCGAAATGACTTCCCTCGAATTTTTGGAATCGGGAATAACGTATTTAATGTTTGGAAATGCTATTTTTATTTCATTATAAAACTTGGAAACTTTTTATTTACAAACTCTACGCCTTGAAAGCGAACAGAAATTAAAGTAGATTTTTATCTCCAGCGTGCGAGACTGTTCCACTCGGAAAAATGAGCGAATTATTGATGAGCGGAAAAACGGCGAAAACTAGCCTTTTTAGGCTTTTTAATTAATATCTCTGATTTTAGTTTTTTTTTTTTTTTTTTGAAAAAGTGGACGTCGACCATTTCCAGGGCCCACAAAAGAATTCTAGAAAGTTTGGTGACGATAGCTATAGTAGTGACTGAGTTATTTGTGAGCAAACAAACAGACGTTCTTCTTTATATATATATACATTTATTATTGAAGCTTTGGATTTATTTCACGCAAAGGCTTGTGCACGAGTCTGTCAACAAATATTTTCCTCGACCGACTTTTTTCTATTTTACTAAGACACAAAACTCCTGAAATAAAAACAGTAAATACATTGAAGTGCCTTTCTTTCAGGTGTTTAAAAAAAGAAACAGATAAGAGGGAAAAAAACTGATATACTATTTCGAAGTGTAGCTAGTTCCCATTTACGTCCCCGTGAATACCAAATTTAACTTAAATAAAGATTTACTTGAATTAAACTGTTTGTAAATATGTTTATACCACACGTATCTGTGTACCCTCTACTGATGGTAAATGCCTTATATATTCATGTTTTCTTTTTGATGCTCTTCGTTTGAGGTTCAAAATATTAAACAGAAGAACCTTCTCACTTGTTATTCACTCTTTAATTTCAATAGAACTGAAAATGTAGGCAGGTACAACAAATTCAATGGCGCGAAACACTTTACTAAACCAATGTAGGAAAGGAGTGTCAAAAGATTCCACCGTCACGTGGATGGAACAGACTGGCACCAATAAAATAAAAGCACTCTTTTTTACCTTTTCCTGGATGCCCGCTTTGCATCGGCCGTCACGTGACTTGGCCCGACCGAAAGTCTCTAAATAATTAACGAACCTTTTGTAACCAGTATTTATCGGGACTAAAATGGCAACGCCCTTCTCAGACGCCGCATGCGTTTGTCTTCAGGCTCCACCCTGCGGCCTCCTCTAGCAAAACTTTGCCGCTTCGAAATTTTCGGAGGCAAAAATGTTTGTCCTCCACACCCAACAGAAGTTTGGCAAAGTTTTACATAAGAGCAACTCAACCCATCCCGATGAAATGGGTCATCATGATAAATGGGAGATGCATAAACGGTGGTTGCAATAAACGTACAGGTTATTACTTATTTAGTGATTGATTATTGATTGCGTCAGTCAGATTATCTCTAGCTGTGCTAATATAACCTAGGTAATTATTATGGAGATGGAATTTATCCATAGAATCTAGCTTTAAAAACATGATTTTGATATATTTCAGTTTTCTAACATTAATAATCAATGAAATAATGCATCTAATGCCGAGATATCAATTTTAAGTAATATTTTCGTCAGAGACATTAGTTACTTAATCTCAGCTGATTTATGAAAGAAACGTTTACAAGCGGAATCTTTACTGGTGGCCGGAACTTTTCATAAATATGCAAGAATCCATTTATATACATGCAAACACGTAAAAATAAATAAATAAATAAAAATCTGAAAGCCTTCAGATTTTATATTAAGACCAAAGGGGCGTTTTTTTCATTTACATGCACATACACGTTTCGAGGGCATTTGGGCTAATCCCCTTTCGGTAAAAAAATTGAAAACAGCATTTCTAAGACAGTCTTGCGGGCTGGAGATAAAAATGTATTTTTCCGTACAGTATTGGCATTGTCCGCTTTGAAATCGTTGAGATTGTTAATAAAAAAATCGTTAAAGTTTTACAAAAGTTGAAATGCACAGTGAAATTTTTAAAAATAGCATATCTTTAGAATTTCCGTAGACTGTCTAGCACGCTGCAGAAAAAAAAAATTTTTTTTTTTTGCCTTATACAATGTTGCTATTGCTCGCTTTAAAATCCGTGAGTTTGCTAATCAAAAATTCGTTAAAGTTTTACAAAATATGACATATTCAATATTCGAAATTATATATTATATTATTATATATTCGAAATTCAAAAGCCTGGCTTCCAGATGTCCACATTCAGGGAAGGAGTACATTATTCAAAATTTCATGAGTTTAGGTACAGTTGTTTTTTAACAGTGCAAAAGCCTGCATACATTCTTGCAAATTCTTCATTACTTAATTTCATTAAATATAACATATAGCGATAATATTCTGTGACAACAATTTGAAAAGTGATTCAGACTTTAATAGTGATACAACGCAAAATCCCGTTTTGACACTAATAGCCCTTCTGGTCTAACGCTCCTTTGGGCTAAAAAGGAAAAATATAAATAAATAAAATGAAATGAAATAAAAAAATTATAAAAATCAAAATGTGAAAGGATTCAGATTTTAAATTACGTCCAAAGGGGCTTTTTTTAACATTTTGTGTGCTACCTTTATTTATTAAATATCATGTTCTTCTCACTTAACCATAAAATTCAGTTCAAGAACAATATCGCAAAATAGTTTTAAAAATGAGCATTACTTTAGAATTTCCAATACACAGACTTCCGCGCTGGAGATAATGCTTTTTCTGTACAACGTTGCCATTGTTCGCTTTGAAGTCCTGGAGTTTGTTAATCAAAAATTCGTTAAAGTTCTACAAAATATGAAATCAATAATAAAACAAATTTCAAATTTGGGCTTCCAGATGCCCATATTCGCAGAAGGATTACGTTATTCAGAATCTGATGGCTCTAGGTACCGTCGTTTTATCACTATGCGAGAAACATACATACCTTTATGCGGATTCTTCATTATTTAACTTCTTTAAATATTATACAGGCCTGTAACATTTGGTGGCAACAATTTGAAAAGTGAAACAACGCTTGTAATGTATTAACGCCAAAATGCCAAACCGAAATTACTAGTCCTTTTGGGAAAATTGGCCATCTGGACTAATAAACAAAAAAAATCTGAAAGATTTCAGATTTTATATTACGCCCAAAGTTACCTTTATTTAATAAATATCATGTTCTTCTAACTTAAACCATAATTTTCAGTTCAACAACAATATCACAAAATAATTTAAAAAGAGCATATCTTTAGAATTTTCGATACACAGTTTCGCGCGCTTTAGATAAAAATGTTTTTCTTTCCTTACAGTGTTGCCATTGCTCGGTTTGAAATCGTTGAGTTTGTTAATCAAAAATTCGTTAAAATTTTACAAAATATAAAATAGATAACAACACAAATTCCAAGTTCGAGCTTTCAGATACCCGTAGTCGAGTGGAGGACTATGTTATTCAAAATCTGATGGCCCTCGATGCCGTTGTTTTTTCACAATGCAAGAAACATACATACATTCATGCAGATTCTTCATTACTTAATTTCTTTAAATATAATGCAGGGCTGTCATATTTGGTGGCAACAATTTGAAACGTGGAGGTAGGGGGTACTATCCCCTAGGTACTTCGAAATACGCCTTACGAAATACTTCCTTGTAGTGTTCAAAAGAATTTAAATATTAATTGAACGATATTCAGTAAAAAGGCTTTCAGATTTTATCAGTAGGAACTTTATCCTTCGAAAACTCTTAGCTGACAGCTGCTAGACGACTGGACATTTACCTGACACCTTCATTTACTGACAGGCCAGAATAATTAAACGAAAACCTACTACAATGTTTTAGAAAAAATTGTCCTTATTTATCGGATCAGTCCTCGTTCACGGTGTATATAATACGTAGGTTTATAGACAAGTACCAAATGTTTTGTGTCTTTTTAATGGTAGACATAGTATAAATATAAAATAAGGCAGAAAAGTAGCCTTAATTGAAGTAGGTTTTTGAATAACTTCAATCGATTTCGAGAATAATCAGACTAATGTTTTGAGGAACAAAAAAAAGACTCATGTTTTGAGGAGTTAAAGTTATTTCTTGCAACAGAAGGAGGAGAAAAAAGTTTTATACGGAAATTAATCGGTGAAGCAAAGCAAAAATAAATGTAGTGCCATTTGCATAGAAAATTGTAACAAAACTTGAAAAAGATAACATATGAGAATTTTGAAAGTATTGAAAAAAAAAACGGGATTGAAATTAATATCACTATCTGAAAAAGAAAGGCTTTTTAATTCTTGAAAAACTTCAAGGATATTCAACATGCAAACTGAAAACATTTGTTTGGTAATCGTAAATTTGAGATTAAGTGGCCATTTGTAATTAGCTGTCAAAGAGATATTCATTTCTTCTTTCTAATACTGCGTTTCTTCACGTGAAATTTCAACACTTTTTCAGTGTGGCCGAAATAGCTCACACTGAAAAGATAAGCTACAAATTCCTAAGGATTAAAAGCAGAATTGAAATCTTTAAAAATTGAATAACGAATTTTACTGGTAAATGAGAAAATTATATGAAAGTTAAACTCGTAAAGAATCAAAGGAGTTTTGTAACATATCAAAAGAGCAGGTGCTACATGGATAAGGTTGTTATTATTATTTCTAATGTCTCTTATGAAGACAAGAAAATAACGTTTGAAAGCTTTATCAACGACAATGTGAAAAAATCTTCTTCCACTAGCAACAGATTTCAAATAATTAATGCCTGAGAAAGCAAATATTCTGAAGAATATTTAATAATGTAGATTGCACAATGTCCAACAGGAAAGGAAACTGGTGAAGGAGGTAGGTGGCTCGGTCTATCCTCCTGGCAAGTCCAAGCTCGCCTTAAGGGCCATTCAGTCTGAGGTTTATCTGAGCTAACGGAGTAAGTTCTATGTGTTGACTAGCTCTGCTATGAGTGCAGTTCAGATTTTTCAACTTGCTGCGGTAGGAGGAAAAACTGGTTTTGGACATGGATCGGCTAAGTCAGTTATCTCCGTTAGCTCAGATAAACCCCAATCTGAACTGCCTTTTATGGCTTTTCTAAACCCGCCACAAAGGCAACATATAGGACAACACAACATAAATAAACGAAATCTCCAACTGCGACTAGATTTTTATTAATTCTTTCCATGGTCTCTTTTGCTACGTTTCTTGCTTCATTTCCATTATAAATCAGGTTTCTAAAGTCCTTCTTGCTACTCCTAAGGTCTTTTGTTAATTCACACTTTTCCACATAGTGCCTGTTATATTCAAGCTTTTCGTACAGCAAACAATTTACGTTTCCTTGAATTTTAAATCTGTTTACGTATGCCGGGAATCTACGATGACCTGAAAGAATCTGACAAAGGTCTTTATTGGTTATGGTTTTAATTTTTTCGAGAATTTAATGTTTTCCAAGTAGTATTTTCTATGGTTTGAATCCTTCCATTTTTTATTCCATTCTTCTAGAACCATTTTCCTTACTGTTTTCTGTTTATATCTCCGATAATCTATTCTTTCTATCTTTACCTTGGTAGGAGCCTCTTTTACAAAAACGTCCTCCCGCTCATTTCTCTCATATCCGCCGTGAGCTATGACCTAAGAAAGTTCTTGATATAGTTCGACTGCCTCATGCGCAACCATGAGCGCAAACACGCATTCGCCATTCGGAGCGAATTATTCTAAAAATAGAGTGGAAGGATAGGGATTTTCTTTTCTTCCAGCATATCTCTTTCCGGAGAAGAGAAGACTTTCACGTGACTTTTCACGTCGGAGCAACTAATAACGCCCCTTTTGGACGAGTCTATGTGTTTTGGCAGAATGCCAGCCAGGGTTGCGGTTGAGACGGTCGAACAATAAAGGAGGTATCGAATATTTAATGTGCAACAAGAAACACACACTTTTATATGATTTTTGAGATATGATATTTGTTTTAAATTAAAAACATATAATTTACTATTCCCGAATATGAACTATAATTTGCAAAAATGTATTCCTATTTTGAGAACATTTATCATTTCTGTTTATAGGATGGAGTTTTAATGATGACAGAAGGCACCAATGGCGGGCGCTGAGTGTCGACCATGGCGAAATGTTGGAGAAAAAGTGAGGAACGTACTGGTGAGTCGATTATATTAACTTTCACTGCATTTGTTCTTCAGTTCCTATTGCATTCACCAATTAGGTATTCGCCAACGGAGGAATGGTATCATCAAATGCTTCTCAAGGAATACACTGTCTAGGATGCAACCTTAGGGCATGATATCTGTTGAAAAATGACACATGTTGTGTAGAGAGACAAGTATTTGAAATATAAAAGATTCTTTCTCTGGAAAGTGAGTCCATAACCAGTAATTTGCGCAGACAATAGTTAAGATTATAATGCGTAAAAATCATGGCTGTGATAAGAGCACGTCAAATTAGCAATCGGCTTATATCACACTAAGAAGTGAGAGTAAGAACATGCATTTTTAGCGATTAATCAAGTACAGGAGATGAAATGAAAGGCAAAGTATTTGTTGGTATTGATATTCTGTGAAGATCTCCCCTCCTCGAAAAAATAAGAAACGAAACGAAAAGAAATTATTTAACCATTCTGATGAATCTCCTGGTCTCTTTCTCGAAACCACTTTGGAACTTTTAATCGATATTCGCATCAGATTAGTGTAGAATTCAAACAATTATTAGATTAGAATCAAATCGAATCATTCCCTTCGTAGGAGGCCTTGACTTCTAGGAGTCTTTTCCTCTCTTTCTTCTTTGCCTTTAACCATTCACGTAGAAATTAAATCCTTAAACGGCTCTGAAAAGAGCCGCCACCCTAGGGCGAATAATGGCATAAATAAGATGCGATCCTGATAAGCAGCAATGATAAGTATGGGGTGATAAGATGCATAATCTGTGGCATATCTTTTGGAGAAGCAGTCATGGGGTATTTGAGGCATATCTTTATCGAATTTCTAACATATCTAAAAAGCAATGCATGCAACCTGTGGTGGTGAAACGAAAATGGCGAGCTCACGTATGACATAGCAGGTGGTAGCAAAATCAGTCGAAAAATCAAGTGAGTAGCAATTATTACAAGCAGATAAAATCCCGAGTGGATAGGCAGTTTAAGCAATAGGCATACATAAAGAAAAGCACGGTAAAACGGCATTCTGTGTCTAGTAGAATCAGAGTTTAGTTTTTGCGTCCTGCTCCGATGGCAGTTCCTTTCTGACTGAGGCGGAGCAGTTGAATTCTCAGGGTAGACTCTCAGAGACTGTGGTCACGTGTGATCCAGCCAAAAACCTCTATGTAAAGAAGGAAAGGCTCCATAGACGTAATGTAAACCACTTTGTCTGCAACGCCGCTACAAAGAAAAGGGGACATTCGCCAAGGGATTTGACGACGGAATCTGTTGGCGAGAATTTCTCCCCTGTGATGTGCCGGTTCTTTGGTACCTAGCCGACATTTTCCCCCTCCGCAACGTGTATAGGAAATTGAGGAACACGGGTTAATCGTTCTTTGACTTGTCGCGATAATTTAAACTCGGAAGTGATGAAATATTAGGTGAAGTTTCACTTTCACTGGCTGTCGAATTTCCATTGTCCATATCGCTACTTGAAGCCAAAGAACCTATTCTTTGTTTAAACTCTTGCTAAACGTAACGGTCGAACCTGTCCAAACCAACTTCCACATTCAGCTTCGAGCTTTGGCACTTTTTAGCGACAGATATTTCACGCATGCGCAGTTGTTTCCCTTTTCGTTGGAAGGGAGCCACTTCTGCGTCTGCGAAGTTTTCCTTCTTAACAGTACACATTCTTTGATCCGCGGTCAATCGCGTATTAGGTTAGCATTATGGTAAATGACTCTAAATGTTGCCTAGAAACTGAAATACTGGTGGTTAAGAAGTAATCACAATAATTAAGTACGGATCCTGATATTAAGTGAAATGAATAAAGTTTGGCAGAAATAAATGTACACTGAGAAAAAAAAATGGGACACTTCTATATCTCCCGTTCTACTGGGCCGATTGACGAAATTCAAGTTGCGCTTTTTTATGTCTCGAAAGTGCGACTTAGCATACCTACTAGATTTATACATAGCATTGTATTAGGTATTTTCACACAAAATCGGACTTTTTCCGAAATGATATGCCATTTTTTTTAATACTTCGATTCTACGACCCAAATTATTCCTAAAAGTTAAATTTTGTAAAATTTGGGGCAAAATTTACAGAGACATTTAAAAATTTATGTTGGCGCAATTTTTTCAGTTTGCGCCAAGAATTATTGACTTAGCAAACTTCTTAATTTACAGTAACCTAATTTCCTTTCCTTTTTTTCACTGTACAGAAGCGGAAAAAGGGTCACGTTCATTACTTTCAAATAATTTTAACATAGTGCGTAAACCACATTTTGCGTTATTATCGTTTATAACGAATATGCCAAATTTCAAAACACGTTAATATGTAAATTCACGTATATCTTAGGAAATTTGAATAAAAACACTATTTTTTTGCAAGTGTGCCTAGAAATACATCTACTTTAAGATGGTGTTAAAAATTTCATAGGTTATATAAACATATTTTCGAAAAAATTATAAAAAATATTTAAAAATTCAAATTTAGAAAATATTTAAAAAATACAAATTTAAAAAATGAATTATAAAACATTGGCGAATATTTGGAATGACACTCTTAGGAGTGACACTCAATAATAAGCTAACTTGGAAAGACCATATTAACCGTGTCAGATACAAAGCATTAAGTGTAATTACATGCCTACTCCCACTTATTGGAAGTAATTCAAGCTTAAGCTTAGTAAAGAAAAGGCATTTATATATTGCTGTCATAAGGCTCATTTTCTCTTATGCTCCGCCGGCCTGGGCGGCTTACTCTAAAAAAGATGTTGAAAAACTTCAGATTACGCAAAACAAAGTCTTAAGACTTATCACAAATGCTCATTTCTACGTATCTAATAAGACCTTACACAGAGACCTGAGAATTGAATAAGTAAATCATTATTTACATAGAATGAATGCCAAATTCTTTAAATCTGCCTTATTATGTAAACATCTTCAACATTTCCGTGTTCTAGACTACATAGCCTTATATGAGGATCACAACATCAGGCCATATGCGGCTCACTTTCTAAGGGATCTGAATTTCAGAACTTTGTAGTTGTTAGAGCATTGCTCCAACTTGTAAATATGTAAATAGGCTTTTGTATGTTATTTTTCATGTATTTGTTCAGTATTTGTATTGTATTGTAATGTACAGCTAAAGTTTAATAAATTGTGTTACTTTCATGTGCACTGGTTAGGACGCAGACATGTATTAACACGGCTCTGCCGCAGTCAGCATTTTAGTTAGGACTTCTCTCTACATTGCAGGACTTTGGTTTATTGAAACTTTGGGTGCAAATGGTGTCTCCTTCATATCACATATTTGGTTTTATTTAATTTAAGGAAATTGCGCGTCAGGGTCTCTATGCAATTCCTCCGTAAGCTGGATAAGTTGCCCATTCTGGCAATATCCCAGCAATAGTTGTCCAGACTAGACTAGACTCATCTCAGTTGTTGTTGTTGCTGCTGTGGTAATTGTAGCTGTAAAAAGCGAACTGCTGTTTGTTTACTTAATGCTGTAGCGATTTCGCTGTCAAATAGAATTATTTTATCTGTTTTGAACTCAGTTTTTGCTAAAGGTTTGAGATATTGTGATACTGTGCGAATATCTGTGAAGAAATATTTCAGCATTTTAATTTATTTCTTGTGAAAAGAATAAATTTTTTGTTAACTTTTTACGATTTGTGCATTCAATATATAACGAACCCGTACGCACGTAACAATTTTTGGTGTCAGAAGTGGGATTTGAATGCCATTCACGAGAGCAATGGAAGAACAATTTAGACAGCTTGTCACTGCTTTTGCTGCATTCCAAGAAAAGGTGGAAGGGGCCGTCAACTCCGTTAAAGAGGAGATGAAAGCTGGTCAAGAATCAGTTAAAGAGGAGATGAAAGCTGGTCAAGTATCTGTTAAAGATGAAATGAAGGCTGTTCAAGAATCTGTAAAAGATGAAATGAAGGCTGTTCAAGAATCTGTAAAAAATGAAATGAAGGCTGTTCAAGAATCTCTAAAAGATGAAATGAAGGCTGTTCAAGAAACTGTAAAAGATGAAATGAAGGCTGTTCAAGAATCTGTAAAAATGAAATGAAGGCTGTTCAAGAAAAGATTGAAGCAGGTCAAGAGGAAATGAAAAGAGAAATTACCAGCGTAATAGAAAATAAATTCGAGGCCCTGGAAGGCAGAATTGACGCTGCTGAAAATAAAGTTGAACTCATTGAAGAAAGAGTTTCTGCTGTGGAGCAACGAACCGAAGGAAGAGTCTCTGCTGTCCAACACCAAATCGAACAACAAATTCATCACAAGGTTTCTGCGGTTGCGAAAGAAGTTGATAATTTAAAGAAATTCGTAGCGACGGCAGGAAGCAATTCGGATAGTTTCAAATTTCTACCATGAGTGCTCGTCCCTCTCTGAAGCTATCCACATATGACGGGAAGACCTCTTGGCAAGTGTATAAGATACAATTTTCTATAGTGGCGGATACGAATGGATGGGATTTTCCCAAGCTAAGGCCTGTCATCTGACCGCTTCTCTGAGAGCAGACAGCAGACGCAGCGGATATCCTGCAGACTCTTCCCGAAAACCAGAGACTAGTCTTCGAAGCTCTGTCCGGCGCTTTGGAGCTGCGCTTTGGAGAGAAGTGTTTAAAAGATTAGAGCAGGCTTCAGTTGAAATCCCGTCAACAGAAGCCTACGGAAACACTCCAGGAGCTCGCCATGAATGTTGAAAGGCTGTCCCACCTCGCCTTTTCGGAGTGCCTGACAGAAACAAGAGAAATCCTGTCCCTGCAATACTTCATCGACGGCATCCGGGATCCTGAAATACAGAAAACACTGCGAATGGCAGATGTGAAGGTCTTGAAAAGCGCTCTAGTGTACGCCATGAAATTCGAAGCAGCATAGCAAGCCACTCATAGAGACCGCCACCCATTCAGAGCTGCTCACCTACAAGAACCAGTGGATCAAACGACTGCTCGCCTAGACGATTTAACCAGAAAAGTAAATGCCTTGCGAAGGAACATTGGTGACAAGAAACCAACCCTAAAGTGCTGGAACTGCGGTGCTGAAGGGCACGTTCGAAGAAACTGCAGAACACCCCAGGGTACGGATGTTAAGACCGCGCCTATCAAGAAGGAAGGAAACTAATTCGTGGCCATCTCGCGGGTGGAGGTTGCCAGATAATGAAAAGCCCAGTTTAAGGCGCTTCAGATTTCCGCAGTCAGTGGCGGCAATAACGGACTTTTCATTACGGGAAAAATCAATGGAATTCCTTGTAACATGACGATCGACACGGGAGCCAATGTTACCATCATTCGAAAAGATTTGGCTAAGCAACTCGTAAGTAAACTTATCTGGACGCCGCCCTACGTTACCCTCCAGACTGTGTCCGGGGAGAAGATCGATATAGAAGGGAAATTAAACGTTAGCATCAAGTTTGGAAGTGCCACTTACCATCACACTGCATATGTAGCAGAAATTACAGACCCTTGCATACTCGGATTGGACTTTTTAAGGAAATACAATTTTTCCTTGGACTTTAAAACTAACGAACTGCATTCTGCCTCTGAGGACATAACTTTATTGGAAATTAATGATGAAGGAGAGAAATCTATCCACAAAATAATAGCTCAAGACGATAATTTTACTTCCTGCATCCATAGCCGAAAATAGAAATTTCCGCTACGGCGTCATGGAATATCCCAAGAATTGTAATAGCCCTAAAGGAGTAATAATAGCCTCAGCACTCGTCGATCTATCGGGGACCGTTATCCCGGTGAGAGTTCCCAATGTAACTGATAAGGCGAGAGTTATTAAGAAAGGTGAAGTGGTTGCAGAATGTGCCCCAGTAACCAGCGTTGAAAGAAAAAGTAACATCTCAAAACCCGTGTCTTTCGACAACATCATATCGGAGTTACTGCAAAATGCGCAATTAAACGATAAAGAAAAGAATGCTGCCGAACGTGTTATGTTTTCTCCCGTTCGTCTTCTGACGTCCGTCGAACCAGTTTGACTCAACATAGAATCGATGCTGGTGATCATCCACCAATCAGGCAACATCCAAGACGTCTGTGAAACAGGAAGAGGTACGAACACTTTTAAAGGACATGCAAGAAAGCAATGTCATCGAGCCTTCAGCAAGTCTCTGGGCATCTCCCATCGTCCTGGTGAGGAAGAAAGACGGGTCAACCAGATTTTGCGTTGACTATCACCGGTTGAACGAGGTTACGAAGAAAGACAGTTACCCTCTTCCTAGAACTGATGACATTCTGGACACTCTTTCTGGAAGCAAGTGGTTCTCGACACTTGATTTAAAGAGTGGATATTGGCAAGTAGAAATACATCCTGATGACCGAGAAAAGACGGCATTTACTACAGGACAAGGACTTTGGCAGTTCAAGCTGATGCCGTTTAGGTTATGTAATGCGTCGGCTACATTCGAACGTCTAATGGAGACTGTTTTAAAAGGTCTTTCATACGAAGCCTGTCTGATATACCTGGATGACATCATCATCGTCGGGAAGAGTTTCGAAGAACATTTGGAAAATCTTAGAGAGGTGCTTCAGAAACTGAAAGAAGCCAATCTGAAGTTGAGTCCCGCTAAATGCAAATTATTCAGACAGGAAGTCACTTACCTCGGACATGTCATCTCTTCTGAAGGTGTGCGCACGGATTCTGAAAAAGTGTCAGCAGTTAAAGACTGGAGACGTCCCGAAAATGTTCAGCAGCTGAGAAGCTTTTTAGGGCTTTGCACCCACTAAAGGAGATTGGTGAAGGATTTTTCTTCCATCGCAAGATCCCTTCACAAGCTGACAGAGAGCAAGCTAAAGTTCGTGTGGACAAAAGAATGTGAGAATGCATTTAAAGAACCTGAAGGAAAATGACAAAAACATTAAATGTGATAATTAATTGTACTAAACGGAAATGTAAATTAAAAGGATGAAATATTAAATACGCTATGTACAAAACGTGCTATATACGCATTATACCCAATGCTAGGTAGGAACGTTTGAGTCCCTTGTGAGGTGGGCCGCTAAGGGACGCAAGTCACAATCTTCTGTCAGGATGTCATAATCAAAAACTTCTAGTTTTGTCAGATGTGGGCAAATCCTGGCCTTCTTGAAGAAATTGTCATTCATAGGATGCATGTGTTCGAGGACAGTATCTAATTTTAAATCATTATGAAGTGTCTTATTGGAGACATAATAGTGTGCGTTCGTGATTGTCCTTAGTAGTTTGTTCTGCGTTATTTGAGGCTTATTAAATTCTTTTTTCTTCGCAGTCGTCCAGGCGGGTTGAGGCATATGTAAAAATTGGTCTTATGACAGAAACATAAAGATGCCTTTATCTGCTGAGGTCGAGCTTGAAGTGTGAATTTAATAAAGGCATGAGGCTTTCAATACTCCGAGAGTTTTCTCTCTGACGTGAGCAACGTGATTTTTCAAGGTAAATTTTCATTGAATATAACTCCTAAGTAGTTCGCTCTTCGGACCTGTGGAATATCAACATTGAACAGTTTGAGCTTTTCGGTGATCTGCTTTGCTGCCTGTATTCTCCTAATTATGAGAAAATTTGACTTCTCCGCATTTATTAACACGCGCCACTTCGTACACCAAAATTCGATCTGTGGCATGAGTTTTTGTAATTTTGTAATTGCATGGTTAGGGCACATAGACTTTCCGTCCAAAGCCGTTATCGTAAGAGTAACAACTCATAAAATGATTGTAGCCTCGTCCTATTCTAGGAAAGTCTGTGACGAAGGAAAGATACAAAATTAGCCCTAGAATAGATCCCTGGGGGACCCCGGCTCTAATGCTCTTACTTTCCAAAGTGTCAGTACCAATCTATACTTGAAAACATTTTCCATGTAGAAAAGAGTGAATAACCGTTCCTTAGTGAAACTCAGACGTCGAAGCTTGAAGAGAAGACTCTCATGTCAGACGCGGTCAAAAGCTTTGGCCACGTCTAGCATGAGTAGTGCCATATTTTGATGATTGTGTAGTGCTCCACCGACAAATTCTGCCAATCGAACAAGTTGTTTCGTGGTAGAAAGATTTTTGCGGAAGCCGAATTGATCCTCTGGTAATTTGACTAAATAAGGCTGCATTCTGTTGTAGATTATGCGCGCAGAAATTTTGTCCAGTACTGGCAGTAGACTAATTGATCTGAAGCCATCTGGTCTTGAAGAGTCTTTTCCGGGTTTCGGTAGGACTATCATCCTTGCCTTTTTCCATGATTGTGGGAAGTAGGAATTAATTAAACAGGCATTCAGGATGCCAGCGTACCGAGTGATATAGTTAATGGCGAGATTTTTAATAGCCTTGTTGGTAGGTGCATCGTACCCCGGCGGTTTTCTGTTTTTGAGCTGATAATGTCCCAGATCTCTTTGGTGAGGTGAGCTCAGTGTTATTACCCAGTTCCTCATGGAATTCAGCCAATCATAAATCAGTAGCGTACGTCATAAGCAAAATCTCGATCGCATGGACTATCATTAGGCCTGAATTATTTCTCCAAATGCTCTGCAAGAATATCCGCTTTCTCCTTATTTGTGAGAGCCGTGTTATTATTAGCTATAGGCTGCTTATTTACTCCGGATTTTTTCTTTAAGTTGCGTGCGAAAGACCAGAACATGTTATTAGGCTCGTTAAAGTTCATGATTTTCTCATCCCACAAATCGTTTCGATACTGGAAGATCATCTGTTTTATTTCTCTACTTAGTTTATTTATTTCTTTCTTAGTGCAAGGATCCCAGGTCCTCTTCCACACTTTTCTCATTCTATACCTTTCTTTGATCTTCATTTTGATATACGGAGGAAGTTTCCCGACACAGTGATTGATTGGGAGCTTTTTCGTAGCTTTATTAATAGCAACTTGGAAATTGCAATATCTTGCGCAATCCTAAGTGAAGTACGGGGGGATGGAGTCTCCTTCAAAATTTGAGTATACACATTCCAGTCCGTGATATTTTTATGTTGCTGTAACTTCTCTTTCAAAATGCGCATTGTCTCAAGAACTGGCATGTGGTCGGAGCTGAGGTCATTCATGACTTCTAAATAAATGGGGCTAGCGACCGGACTGATATAAATAAATCAAGAATATCCCTTTTTCTCGAGTCGTGGGGCAGGTAAGTAAACTCCTCTGGTGCGAAGAAATACACTGGGTTGTTATTTAGGAATTCGAGAAGTTTTTCCCTGTTTCTATTTGCCTTACGGCAATTCCATTCTGTATGCTTTGCATTAAAATCCTCGGCTAAAACCACGGGTAAATTCGTGCACACTATATTATTTAGGATATTTTCTTTCAGGGTGATGTGTGGCGGATTATATAAGGAAATGAAATACATGTTTCCGTAGATAGGGAGATGAACTGAATCGGTAACATATTTTTGCCCGTTTTTCCTAAACTGCTTGATCTCACAAGATTGCAGGGAGTTTTTCACATAAATTGCGATCGCCCCCCCCCAACTCAGTGACTCAGACGATCGCATCTGTAGCATCTGAAATTGGGTATTTTAATACTGATGCTGGGAGCGGCATGAATTTCTGTAATCATGGCTATATCTACATCATTAGAATTGAGGAAATCGGTGAATTCGTTTAATTTCGTGTTAATGCTGCAGGCATTCCAGATCATTAAGTTAATAGGAGCCTTTGTATTTATATTTATTCCAATTATTGTTTTTATTGGTAGAAGTATTTCATGATTTACTTGTGATAACTGTTTTACCTGCTGTGTAAGCAGAAAGCCCGCACTCTTCATCACAGTCACCAGTTCTGCGAGGTCGGAGAAGACTTTCTTGGCTTCATTTAATTGTTCCTGATAAATGCCCACAGAGAGGGCCTTTGCATATGATTTGTTTTCTACTATGCTAGAAAATGTTTTCTCTTTTTCAATCTTAGGTTTCGGGAACATTTCGCAACCACGGAAACTTGAAGTATGTTCCTTGCCGCAGTTTAAGCAGCAAAGAAGAACGTCTTTATTGCTTTTCACGGGAAATCTTTAGAAAAGGGGTCCTGTGCACACCTGACGCATTTGGCGCATACCTGCATCCTTCTTGCGTATGGTTAAAACCCTGACATCGGTAACATTGAATGGGTCCTTGCCTCGCTCTGTATTCTTTAATTTTGATTTTCATATCACATAAAAATCGCTCGTGGAATATTTTCTTAAAGTCCTCAGATTTTGGCAGTGTCACTATGAATAATGGTAATTTTGTGACAATCCCCTCTCTGCGGCGAGTCATTTGCTTAATATCAATTACCTTATAATTAGTACTTTCCAGGACATATCTGATATTATCTATTGGGGTGTTGTGTGTAAGCCCCCTAACTACAAATTTAAATTTCGGTTTTGTGGTAATAGATATGAGTGGTGTTCTATATCGAGTTCATTAAGTACTTTAACAATTTCCCTGTAACTTTCTGGGGTTTCAGCTATGACTTTTATGCCACTCTGTATTGTTTGGCTGAAAAATTGAAACTTATTTTTATGACAAACACTCTTAATAGCCTCCCAGTGCATTTTCGATTCCTTGAGGGTAATGGGAGGAATTTTATTCAGGAGTGCATTTGTAACAGTAATGTTTGATGTGCTTTGAGCTTCATCCTTATTTTGGGTACTGTCTGTGCCATTAGTATTCATTTCAATACTTTCTAAGTGCATATTATTGTTTTGTTCAGTAATTTGATTAACTGTACTGTCAGTACGTTAGTACATTAGTTTCAATAACAGTGGTAGCCGCGAATGTGATCTGCGCGTTATTGCTAACCTTCTGTTTTTTGAAATGATTGCGGTGATTTTCGGTTCTTACCGTTTGATCTCCGCGTCTTTTGTTTTGCGTTTCATCCTCTGTATTTGTTTCGTGGTCTAGAGTTATCTCATTATCTAAATTAACTGCAGAAAAATCATTTAACTTAATTGGGCTTCTGCTCCTATCATTTTCTTCAAGCGCGCTATAGGTACATGAGTTTTCCGCTTTTCCTCTCTGTGAGAACATGGAATTCTCACTGCGCGCAGTGTATCGTCATCGCCGCTGTAATCGTAATCGCGGGACACCACGTGCGCCGCATTGTATAAAAGCACTGGAGGGACAAGTTCTTTTTTTTTTCTTGCATAACGTCGTTCTACCGAGCGTGTGGGGCGTTAGCCCTCACACGTCTCGCCTCATCGTGCTTTTGGAAACATCGACCCAATCGCTAGGATATATTACCTGAGATGGAGGAGAAGTCAAGTTCCAATTTAATGAAAAGTGCATAACTGAGGGATAAGAACTCTGGAGGAAATGACGAATATACCTCAGAAGAAAATACCTCTTGTGCTTTGTTAAGTTCCGTTAAACAACTGCACTCCTCAATCCATCATAAAATCTTTAAATGATTATTTTGCCAGATTTGGCATTCCAAAAGTTTTGTTATCAGACAACGGTTCTTATTTTCGTTCCACGGAATTGAATAAATTCTTAAAATCACTTAAAATAGAGCACAGAAAAAGTTCAATTTATTATCCACAGTCAAATGGGTTGATTGAAAGAGTACACAGGGTGATGAAGGAATCAATTGCAGGAATATCAAACAAAATATTTGAATGGCCACAAAAAATACTGATATTTAAACTATATTATAATAATGCTAAACATTCTATAACTCAATTTTCACCACCAGAACTATTCTTTGGTAGAACATTAAATATTTTCATAGATAGCAATGATCCTCTTAAACTAGCAGAAGATTTCCAGGAATATTCCAAAAGACTAAAGGAACAATTGAGTAGCGATAAGGAGCAAGTAAAATTAAATGAGGATGAATACTTTAATTGTGCAAAAAAATATTTGAAAGGAAGAAAAATTCCAGAATTGAAATCAGGGGATAAAGTTTTTATGCAAGAATTTACTGATAGAAGGGTGTTACATCCAAAATACAAGGGGCCATATGAGATTATTAAAAAGCTACGAAATGATAATTACATAATACAATTAGACAAAAAAAGTATTAAAGTTCACGTAAGCAAATTGTTTTTACAAAAGCCTTCAAGAATAGATTCGACACAAAATGAGGATTAGGAGCGTAACACAATTGTAAATTGTAGATCAGTGAGTTAAATCAAAAAAGGTGTAAAGAAGTTGTGGTTATGATAAGCATGTAGCATGTGCACAAACTAGATAATGAATGATGATCGTGTGTGGTATGGGTCAGTTTAGTGTAATAAAGCGCTAATTGCACGATTTTGGTAGAGTTGGCTGGTCCATATACCAGAAGAATTGATTTGTACTATGCAGGATATCATTGATTGTTCTAGGTAGCAGATTAAAAAAAAAGAAAAAAAGAAGTGTTTCAAATCTCCTTGTCTTACTGCTGAATCATATTGAAAGTATGTAATTTAGTAATGGATCGAATACAAATGTAGCTTGTGACAATGTCATGGCATATTGGTATATGAAATATATATTTGAAATGTATATGATCAAATGATAAAAGTAGCTAAATAATGAAATAGTGAATGTGATTATAAAATGTAAAAAATAAGATAATGTAAACAATTGTTAAGAGGAGTAACATCAAATTGTTAATGCAATGTCATTAGTGATTAATTGAATATTGTATCACATGTGAGTTATAAAATATATATGTCAAATGTAAAAAAAAAATTATGGAATCACATCTGTAGTGGTATTTTAGGTAAGATTGAACATGCATGAGTACTTCAGAAAATAATAATAATTTACGAGTGTAAAACAAATATGTATCACAAAATGTTTTAAGTGCAGTGTTTTCTCAAGTAATGTGAAATATGGGGAGAATGCTACCGAAATGTGTAGAGTGCAGGTGTTTTCAAGGAATATGAAATGTGTAGGTAGTGTAGATAAGAGCTCAACTGTGTTCAGTTTTGGACAATGATGTCAGGTATGCAGTGATGGGACATTTTTTTTTTCGGCCGGAGGGAATGTGAGAACATGGAATTCTCACTGCGCGCAGTGTATTGTCATCGCCTCTGTCATCGTAATCGCGGGCCACCACGTTCACCGCATTGTATAAAAACACTGGACGGACAAATTCTTTTTTTTTCTTGCGTAACGTCGTTCTACCGAGCGTGTGGGGCTTTAGCCCTCACACGTCTCGCCTCATCGTGCTTGTGGAAACATTGACCCATCGCTAGGATATGTTACCTGAGATGGAGGAGAAGTCAAGTTCCTATTTAATGAAAAGTGCATAATTGAGGGATAAGAACTCTGGATGAAATGACGAATCTACCTCAGAAGAAAATACCTCTTGTGCTTTGTGTTCAATGTGTTTAATCTTCGCAACCCGTATCTTCGAAAGTGACGGCCATGTGCTCGATAATTGGGTATAGATACAAGAAATTGCTCTCTTCTATCGTGGAAAATACGCCTCACCTTAAATAGGCATTTTGGTAATGATTAAGAAGTATTGTGTCATCGATGTTTTCGGATTGGGAAACTGCACTTTCCATTAAAAATGAGCGATGTTAATAACATGCTTGTCTATCATATCAGACAGCATCTGTAAGTCCTTCATGAATAGTTTTTGTAAACTGCATTGATATATTAATGACCCAGAGAAGTTTCTTATGCTAAAGTAAATCTGTCTTTAAACGATATCTACAAGTCTCATGCATGGGGGTTATTGGGTAATTCAACTATTTTGCTATTCTTATCTTAAAAAGTAAACGCAATGTACACCACTAATTTTTAGGTTAGTTAAATTTATGCAGATTCAATTTATATTGGATACTTCTAGTATCACATTGGATTAGGGAGTCACATTTGCAACACCACATTAATGGTGCCGTGACAAAAAATTCTTGATTTGAATTTTAATTTTTGGTCCTGTTAAACAGGATAGAAAATGATTTCAGGTTGAGAACCATTTTATGCATATGCCTACTAATATAGCTACACATGTGATTCCAGTATGTGAATATTATTGATGATTGCTTAAATATTTGAAATTTTGTGACTATCTGATATAAATCATTAAAAAAGATTTAAGTTGAAAATTGCACATGCATATAAAAAATAGAATTCCATATGACTATGTTTTCTGCTAATGTGAAATGATTTAATGATTAAAAATATATGTGTGAAAGTAGTAATATCAGTTCAAAATTGGTCAGTATTTAAGAAATTATTCCTGAATGTATATCATAATGTGTGACAGTGAGTATGTAATAACTTGCTTCCATGCATGTAAAACAAAATTTTGATAAGAGTTACAATAGTGTATTTAGGAATGTACTATGTAGTAGTATTAATAATAATAGTAATTTATAGTGGAACTAAAGGAAAGTAAATTAATTCAGAATGGCTAAGAAAAATAATATCATGAATATGAGTCTTGCAACTGCTTTGCCTACTTTTTCAGGGGAGCATGATGAAAATATAACATTTTTTCTAGATCAATTATGTCAAATGGCTAGTTTAGAGAAGTGGAATGAGCAAAGAAAAAGTCTGGTGTTAAAAATTCAGTTGAGGGGTAAAGCATTAAAATTTGTAATGGATAATGAATCATGTAAAGATATGTCATTTGATGAGTTAAAAAAATTACTAAGAAACAAATTTGCAAAATCTCAGTCATTTGACACGATTCAAAACAATTTTACCTCAATTAGACAGACTCCAAATCAGTCAGTCGAGGACTTAGCTGATAAAGTGAATGCTTATGCTACAAAATATTTTGTGTGCTATCCTAGTTCGAGTGAAGAAAACCTCACTCAAAAAGCTATGTTTTCAAAATTCACAGAAGCTCTCCGATCAGATTTAAGACTGGAGGTTAAAAAACTAGGACCTGTTGATTTTGCTACTGCTGTTAAACAGGCAAAGAACATAGAAAAAGCATTGGAGGATTCTGGTAATAATTCACAGACGCATGATTTTTCACCGGAAATAAATACGTTAATAGTGCAACAGATGCAAAATAATAGAGCCATTGAGGATTTGTCAAAAACTTTAATACAATTTTACCTAATGGTAGTGTAAACAATGTAACTAGACTAGAAAATAATGCCACTGAAGATAGTAATAATAGAGAATCTTGTCATATTTGCCAGCAGAATCATTGGACTACAGAGTGTCCTTATTTTCCTTCAAACAATAATTTTCAATATCATAGACAGGCTAGAAACAACTACAGGAGAAATTTCTGTAGGGGTAACTTTATTAATAGAAGGAATAGATATAATGGTCAGTATGCTTTCACTCGAGGTAATAGACTACAGAACAGTAGTAGAAATAGGCCACAGAACAGAAGATACAATACTCGTAGGAATAATTTAAACAAATAAAGGGTACTTGCAGATCTCCCAGATACATAAAGTATTACTCAAGTGCCCATAAAAGAATTTGGGGGAAACAAGACAAAAGTAAGAAAATAAGGAACACAGATAGGCCAAATACACATGAAAGGTTCAGAAACAAAAGTAAGAAAATAAGGAACACAGATAGGCCAAATACACATGAAAGGTTCAGAAACAAAAGTAAGAAAATAAGGAACACAGATAGGCCAAATACACATGAAAGGTTCAGAAACAAAATTAAAGAAAGTAGTGAAAAAAATTGGTAGCTTCTTGCCAGACTAATAGTATAACAGAATTACCAATAATAGAAATTAAATTTGGCGACTTTAGGGTAGAAGCATTGCTTGATACAGGTGCAAATTTAAGCTTGATATATTTAGGACTAATGATAATTTGTCCATTCAAAACATAATTAGTAAACAGCAAAGTGATCCATACATAAAAACAATTATAAAAAGATTACAAGATAACCACAAAGAAAGTGTAGAACAATATTTTCTTGATAGTCATACAGATTTAGTAATGATAAAATATGATAGAAAGAAAGACAGAAGTATCCAAAATAAAATTCTGATACCTAAGGCACTAATCAAAGATGTATTACAGACAGTTCATGCACCTCACTTTGGCATTCAAAAGACATATGAGTTTGTAAAGGCAAAGTATTATTGGAGAGGTATGTACAGCGATACTAAAAGTTTTGTGGAAAATTTTACAGATTGCTTACAAAATAAGTCTAGACCACACAACACTCTGCCACGTCTAATTCCTAAGAAAGATCTTGCTCCTGGAGAGATGATAGCTATAGACATAGTTGGTAAACTACCAAGATCCACGAATAATAAGTTTTATGTACTCACTATCATTGATCATTATTCCAGATATTTGGAAACAGTTCCGTTAAACAACTGCACTCCTCAATCCATCATAAAATCTTTAAATGATTATTTTGCCAGATTTGGCATTCCAAAAGTTTTGTTATCAGACAACGGTTCTTATTTTCGTTCCACGGAATTGAATAAATTCTTAAAATCACTTAAAATAGAGCACAGAAAAAGTTCAATTTATTATCCACAGTCAAATGGGTTGATTGAAAGAGTACACAGGGTGATGAAGGAATCAATTGCAGGAATATCAAACAAAATATTTGAATGGCCACAAAAAATACTGATATTTAAACTATATTATAATAATGCTAAACATTCTGTAACTCAATTTTCACCACCAGAACTATTCTTTGGTAGAACATTAAATACTTTCATAGATAGCAATGATCCTCTTAAACTAGCAGAAGATTTCCAGGAATATTCCAAAAGACTAAAGGAACAATTGAGTAGCGATAAGGAGCAAGTAAAATTAAATGAGGATGAATACTTTAATTGTGCAAAAAAATATTTGAAAGGAAGAAAAATTCCAGAATTGAAATCAGGGGATAAAGTTTTTATGCAAGAATTTACTGATAGAAGGGTGTTACATCCAAAATACAAGGGGCCATATGAGATTATTAAAAAGCTACGAAATGATAATTACATAAAACAATTAGACAAAAAAAGTATTAAAGTTCACGTAAGCAAATTGTTTTTACAAAAGCCTTCAAGAATAGATTCGACACAAAATGAGGATTAGGAGCGTAACACAATTGTAAATTGTAGATCAGTGAGTTAAATCAAAAAAGGTGTAAAGAAGTTGTGGTTATGATAAGCATGTAGCATGTGCACAAACTAGATAATGAATGATGATCGTGTGTGGTATGGGTCAGTTTAGTGTAATAAAGCGCTAATTGCACGATTTTGGTAGAGTTGGCTGGTCCATATACCAGAAGAATTGATTTGTACTATGCAGGATATCATTGATTGTTCTAGGTAGCAGATTAAAAAAAAAGAAAAAAAGAAGTGTTTCAAATCTCCTTGTCTTACTGCTGAATCATATTGAAAGTATGTAATTTAGTAATGGATCGAATACAAATGTAGCTTGTGACAATGTCATGGCATATTGGTATATGAAATATATATTTGAAATGTATATGATCAAATGATAAAAGTAGCTAAATAATGAAATAGTGAATGTGATTATAAAATGTAAAAAATAAGATAATGTAAACAATTGTTAAGAGGAGTAACATCAAATTGTTAATGCAATGTCATTAGTGATTAATTGAATATTGTATCACATGTGAGTTATAAAATATATATGTCAAATGTAAAAAAAAATTATGGAATCACATCTGTAGTGGTATTTTAGGTAAGATTAAACATGCATGAGTACTTCAGAAAATAATAATAATTTACGAGTGTAAAACAAATATGTATCACAAAATGTTTTAAGTGCAGTGTTTTCTCAAGTAATGTGAAATATGGGGAGAATGCTACCGAAATGTGTAGAGTGCAGGTGTTTTCAAGGAATATGAAATGTGTAGGTAGTGTAGATAAGAGCTCAACTGTGTTCAGTTTTGGACAATGATGTCAGGTATGCAGTGATGGGACATTTTTTTTTTCGGCCGGAGGGAATGTGAGAACATGGAATTCTCACTGCGCGCAGTGTATTGTCATCGCCTCTGTCATCGTAATCGCGGGCCACCACGTTCACCGCATTGTATAAAAACACTGGACGGACAAATTCTTTTTTTTTCTTGCGTAACGTCGTTCTACCGAGCGTGTGGGGCTTTAGCCCTCACACGTCTCGCCTCATCGTGCTTGTGGAAACATTGACCCATCGCTAGGATATGTTACCTGAGATGGAGGAGAAGTCAAGTTCCAATTTAATGAAAAGTGCATAATTGAGGGATAAGAACTCTGGATGAAATGACGAATCTACCTCAGAAGAAAATACCTCTTGTGCTTTGTGTTCAATGTGTTTAATCTTCGCAACCCGTATCTTCGAAAGTGACGGCCATGTGCTCGATAATTGGGTATAGATACAAGAAATTGCTCTCTTCTATCGTGGAAAATACGCCTCACCTTAAATAGGCATTTTGGTAATGATTAAGAAGTATTGTGTCATCGATGTTTTCGGATTGGGAAACTGCACTTTCCATTAAAAATGAGCGATGTTAATAACATGCTTGTCTATCATATCAGACAGCATCTGTAAGTCCTTCATGAATAGTTTTTGTAACCTGCATTGATATATTAATGACCCAGAGAAGTTTCTTATGCTAAAGTAAATCTGTCTTTAAACGATATCTACAAGTCTCATGCATGGGGGTTATTGGGTAAGTCAACTATTTTGCTATTCTTATCTTAAAAAGTAAACGCAATGTACACCACTAATTTTTAGGTTAGTTAAATTTATGCAGACTCAATTTATACTGGATACTTCTAATATCACATTGGATTAGGGAGTCACGTTTGCATCACCACACTCTCATTACATGCGTGTCCTCATTACTTTTACCCTGACTTCATTTTGTGTCAAATACTTTTAAATTATCTACTAGGTTAAGGAGAAAATATACAGTTTTCCCTCCGTGTCAGTGAACGTCCCGTTTTGCACTCTAGCATGATTTAAGTCGCATATTTGTGCATTCACCACACCTAGCACTGCATCCATCTTCGCAAAAAGTGGAAATACAAAAAATCCAGCGCCCTGAAGTTAGGAGTCCAACGACCCGGAATTAGGCTCACACGATGGTGTCCTAATAGGCGGATGTGTTTACGAAATCCCATAAGGCCCCTGACAAACACCTGGAGTGAGAGTTTGGCGGTAACTATACGGGATTATCCGACGAAGTCCTTAGAAAACACGCAAGCAAAATTAATAAAATTTCGTAAAATACTTACAAAACGTCAATCTAAAATTAACACTAATAAGCAATTATATAGTAAACATACCACCAAACCAGCAATTTATAGGCAATAATAGCATATGGTGGTGAGCAAATCTAAGCAATGAATGGCGGCGAGATAGGCCTAACAGCAGCACGAGATAGCATGACTTTAGCGCTCGGCCGCTGATGTGTTTAGACTTGTGGAATCGTGTAAATATAATTCAGTTTCTTTGATTAATATCAGTATGAATAAAAGTACTCAGAAGACTATAAAAATTATTTGATGTTTAATCACTTTCCTTTCGTGAAGTTTTTTCTATGGTTAAGATATCAGTAAACGTTCTTGAAAACTGCAACAGTTCTTACAGTTTCAGCTTTAATGTTCTCTTTAATGTGCCATAAAACTTGAGATGCCAAAATGATAAATTACATAAATACGCCGTCTCATCTTCTAAATTTCAGCTCGATATGTCAACAACTGCTACACTACATAAAAACAGAACATCCTCCTTTTGCCTCGGCGCAGCAGTGCCCTCTTACGATGAAAGCTTGCAACAAGGTTTGCCAGGATTCTTTGTAAATCGTTACTTCACAAATTTCCATTCTACAATCTTTTCATTTTCAGTAGTTCGAAATATGCATTTCCATACCTGCCAACTTTTACGAATTTTTCGTAATTTTTACGAAAATGCGTTTGTTTTTAAGATTTTACGATCGTAATCCATTTTTTACGATTTTTTTCCTTTTTCAAGTGATTTTAGTGATTTTTGTCGAAATTTTAGAATTTTTCGCCAATTCAGCGATTTTCACCAATTGCATCGTGTTTTACCGCCAACTACCCACTACTTCAAATCCAGTAATCTGCGGTTTCTCCTAACTCGCCGCTCAACCAGCCAACCCAATGCGCTGAACTTGTTTCTCCCACTATTTTCTTTGTGGGCGCCAGATTATTTTTTTCGCGTTCGCTTCAGCAGCAAGGGAATAACTCAGCGAGCATGGATTGTCGCATTCTGTTTTTGTTTGTACGTGCTACGAATTTTCTTAATGCGTTGTTATGAAATGAGTTAAAAAAAACGTATTCTCAATATTTTCAGCCTGCCTACAAAGCCGAATTTCCAATAATTAAAGAATCCTTCAAAGGAAATAGCTATGCATTTTGCAACGTGTGTGTGTGTGACTTCATAATAAGTCACGGTGGAAGAAGCGACATTGTGAAGCATGTTAAGTCTAAAAAGTATGAAGTAAATGTTTCGGCTTCGACAATGTCAAAGGAAGTGGATGATTTTTTTTCAAATTTGGCTACGAATTCAGATGCCGATTTAATTTTGGCAGAGTGTTTGTTTACTGCATTCCTCATCGAACACAATGTGCCGCTAAGCGCTGCCGATCACGCCGGTCAACTTTTCAGACGGATGTTTCCCGACTCCAAGATTGCTCAGAAATATGCTTGTGCTCGCACGAAACATCTTCTATTGTGAATGAAATTGCTTGCGATGCACAAAGTAGAACGATAGCTGCATTCCAGAATTCAGCATTTTCGGTGTCAATCGATGGCAGCAACGACAGCCATTGGAAGCTTTACCCCATCGTTGTCACATATTTCTGTGATGTTTCTAATGAAATGAAAACTCGTCTTTTGCGTCTTCCATTGTTAAATGGAGACGCACGCTACGGGGGAAAATATTGCCTCCTTGGTAATTAATGAGTCGAAACAACTTAACATCCCAATATCAAACTGCATTTCATTTGGTGCAGATAATGCTCATGTCATGGTGGGTGACAAAAAGGGTGTAGCCTCTTTCCTCAAAAAAGAATAAAATGAATTAATTGTTATTGGATGCCCATGCCACTTAATTAATTTGGCAGCAGAAAAAGCT
>KK115718.1:173150-199637 GCA_000611955.2 Stegodyphus mimosarum
TTAGTTACTATAATTGAGATTTACTAATGTAAGTACAATTTTCTTTTTTCTATTTGTATAAGTTGTTATTTTTTAATATCAAAGCATGATATTAATTCTTCGTGTTCTTCTGAATTTTGGAGAAATCTTTTGAATTTTTATCTTTAGAGTTCGGCAGGTATGGCATTTCTCTCACTAAAGAATGGTGACTATATTCAGAAGAAGGAAAGAAAAGAGGTTGTGTAAATTTAATTTTGCATCTTAATAGAATTACTAATCAAGTGGAAAGTATTTCCTTGAAGCTGATCGCTGAAATGAATACTCTAGAATTTAGGGCTAGCTCACATACAACAATGGGAGAATTTTAAATGCTTATGAAAAAGGGCAATCTTTAATGTTGAATATCACAATTTGCAGGTAGAAACATTTTCCTTCAAACATTCATTTTATAAAGGTCGAGATATAATCTATTAGTGATCATTACTCACCAGCATCACAAATTGTGAACTTTTTGACAATCTGAGGTTAATGTCATAGTTATGACTAATATGTTATTTAGTTATGACTACTATGTTTATGACAAAGCATTCAAGAGCTAATTGCCTAAGGGGAGGGATGCGTTAGTTGAGGAATTTCTGAAGGAAACTGATTTGTATACACCTTATACATGAGAGAAAACACGAAAACATACCCATGCAGCCAGCTCTTTTGCCGGGATCCGAATCCCGAACCGAACATCCACTGTTCAATGATTTTACCGCTCGGCCACTGGTAGGCTTAAACATCTGAGCATGAAGGAGCTAGAAAATTTTTAACACAAATGAAAACTAAAATATAGGTTGAGAAATAAATATTTTCAAACCTTTGATGAAAATTACAATCTAAAGTATATATTTTTTAATATAGGTTTGCTCAGACAGCAACAAAATCTTTGCAAATGTTGCTGCTTAGTTCTTTATTTTTTGGAGAACTTTTGCACTTGTTCTTTTTGATGGCCTTATACGTCTGAAAATAGTCTTGTCTGGTGATAAGTAAGAAGCCTAAGTTTTGAGTAAGAAGATGTGGAAACCTTTCTTTTATATACGGAAATTATAATCAAGATCTCAAAATGATATCCTTTTCAGTGTTATAAAAAGGGCAGGAATAACACTAGCGCTTTTGTAGTTCATCACAAAGCGCTTATTTTGAAGGTGATAAAATTGGTTATTTCATTCAGTTTTAATGAAATAAGTTTTAAAATTATTTTCATTAGTTGTTGCTTATCTCCAAGAGGTTCGACGGAGTCAGATCAAATCAAGGAATCCGTTGACGGAAAGGAAATCGATGGCAATGGCGAGGAGAAGCGTAGATATCATCCCAAAGGATATTCATACAGTCCAGGATGTCTTCAGGAGATGCCTGGTGTTTGTTGCTTCGGAAAACTGAACAGAAGATTGTTGGTAATGGGGTTACGTTGTCTAAGAGAGAATTTGTTATAGGGAATCTCAATGAAAACTCCGCTGCCAGTTCGATTATTTATTTTATCATTAGTTGTTGTTGCTTATCTCCAAGAGGTCCGACGGAGTCAGATCAAATCAAGGAATCCGAAGACGGAAAGGAAATCGATGGCAATGGCGAGGGGAAGCGTAGATATCGTCCCAAAAGATATTCATACAGTCCAGGTTATGTTCAGGAGATGCCTGGTGTTTGTGGCATTTGGGACAGCGGGAAAGGTTTTTTTTTACCCGCTACGATGGTGAGGCAATTCAGGTGGCCAGAGGCAAGACGTGCAAGGAAAATGCTGGGTTTCCTGTCACAGGAAAGAGCCAAAGAAAGCCTCGCTTTCTACCGTTGTAGTAATGGGGAGTCAGAGGTGCCTGCCAATCGGTTTTAATCTGGGCTTTTCACTGAGAAAAACGTTCAAGGTAGGTAAGCGCGGAAGAAGGAGCAGGATGACTTGAGCCCTCTTTTGCTAAGGTGTCTGGAATTTCATTGCCTCCAATATTCATGTGAGACGGGATCACTTGAAAGTAGATGTTATGCCGAAGGGAGACAATTCTTAGCTTGTGTAGAATAGAAAGGCATGTTTGATCTCTCAAGCAAGTCCATTTTTGTAGATGTTGAATTGAGCTGCGGCTATCGGTCAGTATCCAGATATCACCATGATTAGTTTCGTCCATGATGGATTCCAATCCGATGTTAATGGCCATTAGTTTGCTTCGGAAAACCGAACAGAAGATTTTTGGTAATGGGGTTACGTTGTCTAAGAGAGAATTTGTTATAGGGAGTCTCAATGAAAACTCCGCTGCCAGTTCGATTATTTATTTTACTGCCATCGGTGTAGATTTTTATGTCATTTGGTGGTATATTATTAATGGTTTCCAAGGCCAGTTTTTTTGGTAATTCAGGTAAACAATCCTTTTTAATGACTGCAGCAGAAAGGTTGTAATTGAAGTGAAAATTGGAAAGAACATCAGCAGGGTTTAGACCGCAGTGAAGAGCATGTGGTTTAACATTGTTCTCGATTAAGTGCAGTGAGTTGACTAGACTGAACGAACTGTGTTTCTTTACTCTTTGGAGCGGTTTGAGTCCTCTTTGGAGTCCAGTTGTTTAGATAACTAGACGTTAGGTTGCCTCGGCCATAACTGGTGAGTTTATTGTAATATTTGACTTGGTTGGATTGTCTTCTGATAAAGAGGGGTTGCAAGTCTGCCTCGAAGAGTACAATTTCAGAAGGACAGCTGTGCCTCAAGCCAGTGATGATGCGTGCAGCACTCAATTGGAATTTTTCTAGTTTTTCCAGATTGGAATTAAAAGCACAATTGATCGGAAAGCAGTATTCCAAAATGGGTCTAATAAGCGCTAGGTAGGTAATTCTAATGGTAGTCGCATCCACTCCCCAGTCCCTGCCAGCAATGTATTTTAGGACGTGTAATCATTTTCTGGCTTTCAAGGTAATATATTCAATATGTTTGTGACATGTAAATTCCAAGTCAAGAATGAAACCCATGTATTTTGGATGTTTCTTATAGGTTTCTGATATTAAGTGTCAAAGAAGTTTGGTAGTGATATAAGTGCTTATTTGTAGTAAAGAAGGTGGTAATTGATTTGGATAGGTTAAAACTCAACAAGAGCTCATCCGCAAACTCGGATGAGCTCTTGTTTTAAGGAACCGTTAAACCGAGATTCTAATTCAGGAATGGAAGTTCCGGAACTCCAGAGAGCAATATCGTTAGCAAACATTCCAATGCGCGTTTCAGGAGAGATAGTCTTCTCGATACCAGTCAGATAAAAGGAAAAAAGGGTTGGGCTGAGAACTGTTTCCTGGGGAACACCTTGACTAAGCTGAAAAGGTTTTGAGAAGGATCTGTTAAATTTAACCTTTATATATCTTTGTTGGAGATAGTCTGAAATCCAAGCCAATGTATTACCTTGAATATTAAATGTATTATGCAGTTTAATAATGAGTTTATGCTCCCAAACTCTGTCGAAAGCCTTTGAGAGGTCCAACAGAGCTGCAACGCTGTGATTTGTGGGTTTAAGATTCTGGGAATCCCTGATGGTTTGAGAAAATAACAAAATTTGGTCAATGGTGCTGTGGCCCTTTCGAAACCCATACTGGTAATCGGGGAGAAGGTCATTTTTGTCCAGAAGAAACGAAGTCTGATCAAAATCATTTTCTCTATGATTTTACTAAAGGTGCAAGTTAGAGCTATGGGTCTGAAGTCCCCAGGGGAGTTAGAATTTTTGTTTAACTTTTTAATTGGAATAATGATGGCCTTTTTCCATTCCAGGGGTAGTCTACCCTTGGTCCTTAAAGAAGTGAAGATGTCAATGAGTCTTAGTTTTCCTAGGCATCCCAGGTTTTCGAGCATATAACCATGGATGCTGTCTGGGCCAGAAGCTTTACTGAGATCGAGGAATCACAATGCCAAAAGAAGTTCATGCATTGAAAAGTGAGTTGCCACAGACTGATCACCGAAGTCAGAGCTACGACAGCCATGTACAATATTCCTTGCTTTGCTCAACACAGGTTTGTCCTCATTGGTGAAGTTGAACTTGCTTATTTGTTGGTAATGGGCAGCGAGTCCATTGGCAGCAGATTGGTCGTTCTTAAACCGTTGTCCATAATTATCTTTGACTGAGTTGTACTACTCGAATTGGCGTTGAACATTGCTGATGCCCTTAACTATTTCCAAAGTTTTGCATTGGGAGTTCTGACGTCGATTTGATTACAAATTTCGTTCCATCTAGATCTTTTTAAATGGGTACATGCCAATTTATTTTCTGCATTAATTTTAGTAAGCTCAGATCTTGAACCATTCCCCACGCGACAGGCAGTTTCAATAAAATGTTTTCTTTTCTTAGGAAGAGGTTCTAAAGTAGTAGAATCCTATGTGAAATGAGGGATATAATGTTTCACATTACCTCTAGGGATGTAAGCCTTAGCATGCTTAAGAATAATTTCCCTGAAGTTCTGCCAATAAATATTTAAAGAGTCATCGAGTGGCAGAGAAGCCGGGTCACTATCAACTGAGTTTCTAAAAGAGGTCCAGTTGACCCTCTTGAAGTCACAAAATTTTTCGTTAGAGTTGAAGACTTTTTGTCTCTTATTGAATTCTATAATGATAGGCAGATGATCATTTCCAATGTTATCCGGTGTTGACCACAAACATTGTGGAAATAGTTCTGTGCTAGTCATGGCTATATCTAAAGCATCGGAAGTGTTATAACTAAAAGAACTATGGGTGGACGTTCCATCATTGAGGATCATAAAATTACTGTCATCAGTCAACTGGAGAACATCAAGGCCTCTATTATTAATACTGGAGCAACCCCAGATGGTATGTTTAGCATTCAAGTCGCCGATAATGATCGAATCTTTGTTCATGATGTTAGAGAGACTATCGGGTAGCTGGTTATGGTTAGGCGGATGATAAACATTGCAAATGTTTAAGGGTTTCCCTCTCCATGTAATTCTTATACCCTGGATTTCAAGGTTAGAGCCTTCAAAAGAGGGTATGTTAATACTTTGGTATTTGATGTTTCGAATAAAGAAGGCCAAGCCTCCACCTCTCGAATTAGGTCTATCTTTCCTGTAAATGTGGTATCCATTGTATTTACGAGTTGAATCCATCTTTAACTTAGTTTCCTGAATGGCAATAATCTGGACATCGTTAGTTTCTGCAATTGTCAATAGCTGATCCAATTTGACCCTAGTAGCCAAAGTAGACAATCCATTGATGTTGCACTGTAGGATTTTAGAGTTTTTAAAATAAAAGGAGACTGTAGTTGACTTTTCGAACGAAATCCTCTGCCTAAACCTCGAGCGCGTCCCTGATAAATCTGCGCGACGGACGATGCAAGATCGATATCATTTGTCAACAGATCCATAGGGAGAAAAAATGCAGCTTCTGTAGTCCTAAGGCTGGGGCACCGTGAGGAAGAAGACTGTCTTAGCTCCATGTCTGTTCGTGTTAGCTGGGAAATATGGAGTGGCTTTCACGCCTTGGGTGACCCTACTAGAAGTAAATACTCCCGACATACTTCGCCCGCTCCTCCCAGGAACACCCCCTTGCCACGATGAGACCACTAACAGGACTTAAGGAGGATTTTCATTAGTTTGCATACCAATTGTGCATTTCCGGAATTCTAATCAAACATCAGCAAAGACATGAACTTTATTCGAAAATGAAGAAAAGTTTTTAGATTGAATAATTCGAACCCATATTCTGGAATGAAATAGCATTATGAGAGTTTCCGTCAACTTCCAAGGCGAATCGAAATAGATACATCTGTAGCTCCTAACGCATTACTCTTTTAAAATTACTTCTAAAAGACATGAAATTTTAAGCCTCTACATGGAAATTACATAATGCCGCCATTCCTTCAGCTGCATTTCACTTACAGTAAGTTTCCTCTTTTCCTTCAACATCGTTTGCTACTGCAGCTTAGAATTTCTTATAAATTTCTTTTTGTGCGAAGAATGGTGACTGTACTTATGAGCAATTTCTCATACACTACTAATGGCAAGACTTTTAAAAAGAGTATCACCTCCCTGTGATGATAAATGCTAGAACTTTCGTTAAGTAGATATGATACTTTAATACAATTTCCAAGTTCCGCTTTTAGATATGAAACGTCCGTCCTTCAAGGCGCGGCTACCGCAACAAAAAAGCTGACGGAAATCCCGTGATTTCCCCCCACCTCTTCACTTCCAGTAGCCGCGTTGTTAAAATTTTATCGACTTTTCGGTATTAAAATTTTAGATCAATTAAATAGATAAGTGAAAAATCACTTACCTTCTAAAGGGCTGTCCTGGAACTGCTTGTCTTCCTTTCTATTTCCGTTAGTCTAAGCTGAAATTCTAATCACTTCGGAACACTATTATGAATCTTTTCAGAAATTGTAATTGACATGTGAAAGATATTTACATGATATTTACAGGTTACAATGACGGTCTATTGATTCAACTTATATTAGACGCGTCAAACGTTCAACTGACTACGTTTTATCTTTTTCCGCCAGAGGGCGTTCATGGGAGCTGAGTTATTTGTAAACAAAAGTGACACTCCCACTTTGAGGTCGAGTATCAGCAGAGGATGGACCTCAACTGACCTAGAGTTCAAGTCCTTTGAGATTTCGTCATATGTTGAGTACTGTACCTTACTTTGGTGTCTGAGTCAGTTGTAAAGTTGAGTTCAAGAGGTATGAGGTTCTTAGTGAGTCTTATAATTCAATATTTTTTTACGTAAAGTGCACATAACGAATTGTACTCCAGCGTGACTTAGCTTTTCATGTTCATATTTGATCAGTTTTAGTACTTTTGATCTGAGGGAAGTATAATTGGGTAACGAAAGTCAGCATCATTATCTCTTTGAAAGATACGTGTCTTCACTTTTATAAGGCCATTAGAGTCCATGATAGGTTGTAGCGCACGTATTCTCTTGTCTTTCAATCCTTCAAAAGATTCTTGTTGGTTCAGACGAAAAATCATTGTTTCAGCTCCTTTTATTTCTTCGACTGAAATTCTACCATGAATTCTCTCAGATGATTGTGCAATTGCATTTTTAATGACCTAAAGATCCAAGATACGACCTCTACGATCTTTTCAAAAACCTGAAATTCTGTCAGAAAGATTAAGTTTATCTGTATTCGTGTTTTTGCTCGCTGAAACCATAGTTCCTTTTCTCTCTCCATTTACAGTGTCTAAGTCAGGATGTTCTCCATCTGCAAGAGGCCACTCTTCTAGATAGGTCGATAGATCTATAGATCCAATCGGTCCTTTTCACCATTGGGATTTTCTCAACTCCTTAGCAGAACAACAGCGAGATGGCAAATCCACAGGGTTGAACTTTCCAGGAATGTGATGCGATTGATCTGGATTACTCAAGTTTCGAATCTCATTCACGCAATTTGCTACAAAGTGAACCAATTTTCTTTCTGTTATATCCAAAAAGAGGGCATTTGTAGAATCCGTCCAGTAGAAAACTGGAACGTCTTTCAGTTTCAGATCTCTTGTTGTATGAGAAAGTTTGACTCCAATAGTGCAAGAGAATATGTCTAGTCTAGGTATGGTGAGTGGGTTTAGGGGAGCAAATCTAGCTCTTGATTGTATCAGTTGACAAATGACTCTATCCTCACCGCTATGTCTAAGAAAAATGCAGGTCGCGTAAGCGTCCTTGCTTGAGTCCGAAAATGCATGCATAGTCGTACTTTCGTCTATTTTGGGAAGTAGTCGAGGAATTTTTATGTCTTTCAAATATTTTAACTTAGATAACCATGTAAAACATTCCTTTGCTAGATCATTAGGCAGATTCGTGTCCCAGTTAATTTTCTGTTTCCAGCTCTCCTGCAGAGTCAGTTTAGGCGTGAGAGTAACTGGGCTAGTAAACCCAATTGGGTCAAAAATTTTACTCAATTCGGAAAGAACAGATCTTTTGCTCAATACAGGATTTTCTTCATCTTTTATGTGACATTACAAAGTATCGTCAAACAAATCCCATTTCTTGATACAATTCCTTGATACAATGTCCCTGATACAATTTCTTTATGATCTTCATCACAAAAGTTTAGAATTGAAGTTTCATTTTTAAGTCTACTATGTTTCCAACATCTTAGGTCAAATTTCGCAGTAGCCATTATTTCTCTAGATCCCTTGATAATTAATTCACTTCTTCAATTGATTCTACGCTCGCTACACAGTTATCCACATACAAGGCGTTCTTTAGCTTTGAAGCTATTTCCTGGTGTTGTTCTGGTACATTTTCCAAATGGTAGTTAATCGTGGCAGCGAGTAAAAAGGGAATGGCATTTACGCCGAGTACAAACCTTTGGTGTCGATATATAGTCAGCTTTTCAGGTTGCCCTTTATCCCCTCATAGGAACCGGAGAAAATCTCTGTATTCTGGGTTCACACTTATTTGCAAAAAGGCTCTTTTTATATCAGAAATTACCAAATACTTTCCCTCTCGAACTTTTGTCAAAATGTTTGGGATTAATTCAAGATAATTAGGACCTTTTTCAAGGCAGTCATTTAGGGATACCGAATTTTTCACCCTTGCAGATGCGTCGAATACTGGTCGAATTTTCCCGAAACACTGCTCTATGCGGTATATAATGCCCTTTAATCCTTTCTGCTTCCAAAATATCGACAGGTTCAATAATCTCCTCTTCTACCCAATCCTTTAAAACAGTTTCATAGGCTTCCAAGGAATTCTTCGTCTGAAGGCTTCTCACGCAAGACTTCAGATGCTTTTCTACAAGGATTCTATTATCTGGCAACTCAGGAGGAATTTGAAGCCATGGAAGTGACACTTGATACCTTCCCGTGTCATCTCTTTCTGAAGTACGGATAAAATAATTTTTTGTAGCTTTTTCAATTTCTTGTTTTGTTTGGGAAAGAGCTGGTTTAGTTATTGCGATAGAATCAAGAAACCACCAATTTTTCTGTTACTAATGTGTAGGGATAAAAGAGCTTCATTAATTTTTTTCCTTTTACCCTCGTTCTCAATAATATTATCGAGCCAAGGTGGGTATTCATTGTTACTAAACCTTCCGTTATGTATTTTATTTCCCCTGTAAAAAGTTTTTCGGCATAATCCGCTCCTATAAGCATGTGTATTTCATTAAGGGTTTTTTCAAATAAGCGAGAATTCTCACTAATAGTTACATCACTGGGAAAAATTTTGTTACCCTTCAGCTCCTTTATGCAGTGTCTATCGTCCAATTTTGGAATATGTGAACATATGGTTTTTTGACTCATAACTTCCATTTTACTTCTAAACACTTTCCTGACCTAAAGATTTTAGTTTCAACTTTTCCGCAAGAAATGCACTGATGTATGATCTGCTACTTTCGGTATCTAGAATTATTCTTATAAAATTGCTTTTACCATTTCCGTAAACATTGACAATTAAAGTTTGCAAGATTACATTTTCATACGGCGAATTATTCGTTAAAGCCTTATTTTCAATTTGTTCTTCCTTAATTTCCCCATTTTCTTTTTTAAAACACATTATAGTGGCATGTCGTTGTTTACATAATTCGCATCTTATTCTAGAAGTACAATTAATACTAAGGTGTCGTGGATGTAAACAGCGATAACATGTTCCTTTCGTTTTGCATTCCTTTTTTTTTCTCAGTAGACCATAAAGATGCTTGGTTTACACATTATAGACTCGTGAATTACACGTTTACACATTATAGATACATACACATTATTATTATTGTTACTCGTTTACACATTATAGACTAGTTGCAGAATATACATGGAGTTTCCTCCCCCCGCGCAAACTTGTATTCGTTAATTCCGCAGCTGTGTGTTTCGCAATATGTCTAGTTTCACTCAGTTTGTTATGGTTTTCTGGCCATAGCGATCTTTGGCTGTACCATCGAGAATGTACGTTCCCGCGCAATTAACTGATCAGAATGAAATTCCACTAGATGATTCAAATCGTAATTTGACTTTCGAACTGTTTTATTATATTCAATACCAAATCTGTGGACAATGTTTTAAGCAATATAAGTGTTATTAAAGCTCCATATGTTTCTGAGGTCATGTTTAATGATTCAAGACATCGAATATGTTTCTGTATGTAGTTGAATAATTTACGGAAGTTTTGAATGTTACTAGAATCCTTTAAAGGTTTTATTTTCAGTAATTTATCTATATGGGCGTTTAGCAATACATCTTTATTTTCAAATCTTCCTGTCAGAAGTTTGATTGAAGTTTCATAATTTTCTTCGGTTAGATCGAAACCGTCAATGGTGTTATAAGCCGCACCGCCTAAAAAAGGATTTGAGATAATTAAATTTTCTTATAGCGTCAAGCGTTTTATTTTGGTGTATGGCTGATGAAAAAGTGTTTCAAAATGTCAACCATTCACAACTACGGAAATTCATTCAACATTCGTCATAAAATTGCGGAATGGTAAGTTTAGGAAGCTTTACAGTATGACTTTCGATTTTGACGTTTTCTATCATATTTTCCTAAGCTGCTCAGTGGCCTTTAACACACTTAATTTTTACTCTTCTGTATTAATTTCTTTCAATTTTTTGTTGCCTTTGTATTGAAATCTAGTTATTCTTTCACGATACTCGTCAACACCGTTTAATTCCTGGTCTAGATCAGTTATTCTTATTAATTGTTCTATATCGGAATCTGTTTGTTTAGACTCGTTTGATTTTTCATTTAAGATTTCTAAGGAAATTTCTATTTCATCTGCATTCACTTCTGTTTTTGATAATTCAGTTTCGATTCGGCCAATTACTTTTGTAATAGCAGCCCTTATGTAACCGCGTTTCTTTTTCAATGTATCGATTAATTCCGTCATTGTTTAATATTCAATAATTCAACGAGTATCAACAATTCACTAATTATTTATACATATGTATTATCCATATCACTGATATCAATTTCGACAGTCAACGGTTTATTTAAGGAAAAGCAGTTGCTGGCAGGCCCTGTTCGGGCGCCATGTTAAAATTTTATCAGCTTTTCGGTATTAAAATTTTAGATGAATAAATAGATAAGTGAAAAATCACTATCTTTTAAAGGGCTGCCCTGGAACTGCTTGTCTTCCTTTATATTTCCGTTAGTATAAGCTGAAATTCTAATCACTGCAGAACACTGCTATGAATTTTTTCAGAAATTTTAATTAACATGTGAAAGATATTTACATAATATTTAGAGGTTACAATGATTACAAGCATTACGTTTCAAGTATATACGGAGACGGTCTATCGATTTAACTTATTTTAGACGCATCGCACGTTCAACTAACTACGTTTTGTCTTTTTCCGCCAGTGAGTTATTTCTAAAGAAAGGTGACACGCGCCTTGAAAAACGGACGTTTCATCGCAAATCGGGAAATCGTTGCTCTGTTCTTAAAGGCACCAATTCCTGGAGTTTTAACCTCTATTTGGTGGTGAGCTCTCAGGCCTTTGGCTGGAATTGCGCTTTATTTTTTATTCTTATTCTAAATATAAGCTCTATATTAGCATTGCAAACTGTTTATTTCTCTCAGTATAAACGTTTTAAGTAATAACTTAGCGGAACGGAGTTGTCCCAGAAGAGCCGTTGTTCCAGAAGTATTCTTAAGTGGCTACATGCAACGGGGCACAGGTTTCTAGGCTGAAGCTCTATCACACACTAATAAAATTTATAAGACATGAGCGTAAATAGCATTTCATATGAATCAAAAGTTTGCGAAGTGACGGTAAACATTTCAAAATGTGGACATGTAAAACGTGTATGATTCCAAAACTTCCACAGGGTGAAAAGGAGTGGTTTAAAAACTGCGGCATATTCCGGCAGCGAAGATCTTACGACTGTGTTCTGAAATCACGCCTATATCTGAGTACTAAAGGGTACTCTTTGAAGACAATGTTCTGTACATGATTTACGACAGCTTTAAAGTCTCTCGTTTTACTTTTCAAACGGGGAAGACATTCATAAACTTCTCGAGTATTCTAGATTATTTTGTTGAATATCGACCGTCGGCCTTTTCACTTATCTTAATAATGATAACACATATAAATTTATATTAGTTTTTATGTTTATTATGAATATATCTTGATGGTAATCGCAAAATACCTGCATTAACACAGGCAGAATGCGAACACGAAGCTTCAAAAATGTGTTTAGGTACTAAGTGTACAAAGTGCAATAAACGAGCAAGCTTGCTCTTCGCAAGCTATATATGCCGAGCATCTAGCTTGGATTCATATCTAAATGCAAAATTTGCTTGAACTGTTTTTATCCCTCTGCTTCCATTCGTATTCAAAGCTACCAGTGTCCTTTATCAAGGAAACTACCTGAAAACGATACCTTGATACGGCAGCTATTTTACGTTACTTCTACTATAGAAACAGTACTCTCCTAAAGCCTAAAATTGTTCAATGGACGTGATGATGTCAAGTTAAACTAAGAAGTATTTTGCCTATGTAAAACCAAATCCGTATCGTCAGAAAGGAAACTGTAAAACTTGTGCATGAGCCGATCATGCATTGGAACTAAAAATAGAAAAATTAAAATTCCGCAAGGCAGAAAGAAAGTCAAAAAAATATTAACTGAACCCAAGGTGTCAGAAAATAGCAAAAATATCATTGAACTCCAGATAAAATTATTTGCACGATGGAGACCCAAATACATGACCTCAATGCTTTAATCCATTCTGCTTTGGTACTTTTCTGTGGCTGAAGTCCTTCAAGAGATGAAAAGGAGATATTTCAACTTATCTGTTTCCAGTAATTTCATGAATGGAACAGAACTCATGGGTTTCTCAAGGGAATAAGAAATTTTAAAGTTCTTAAAAACATTCAGAATTTTGTCACTAGAAGAAGGAAATCTTTATCCAAAGGCCACTTAAGCCAGTTGGAGACCACTGGCGGTAAAATGTTTCGAACCCCCTTCAGAAAATATTTCTGCACCTATATGCTTGAAAGGGAATTTTTGCTGAAATGTAATTAATACTTAAATACATATTAATATTATTAATACTCTATTAAAATTATAATTTAATATATTAATATGTAATATAATAATATTGGAATAATTTATGTAGCGGCATTTTGATATCCATATATTATTTTCTCTGCATATCGGGACTAAAATAAGCAAAAATTAAAATTATATCAAGAGATTACATATTGTATGGAAACGAAAAATAAAACATCAAACTGGAAAAACATTTTATGGAATATTTTTATATTGAAATAACTGATTAGTGAATTAGATGACTATAAAGTAGCAGGTTTAATAAACTTTACCTTTGACTTTTTTAGCAAATTTATCAATTATTTTCGAAGTCTAGATACTGTTTAACCCTTCCTGTTCCAGATATACTAGAGTTATATAGTTTATGCTTTCTTCTGACATCGAGTTTTTTACCCTTTTAAGACAGAGGAAGATTTCTTTCTGAATGCACCGGAAACTGAAATAGTCAAATAAAAGTAATAAAATAATTTCTACATTAGAATAGTTGATGACTTTTTTTCTTGGAATGTCATATTGTACTCGAAATAAATGTATCTTCCTTTTCTTTTAAAAACAATAAATTTGTTCCATTTCATTGCCGAAAGGAAGTGGAATGAAATCACATCTGCATAATCTCTACATATAATAAAACAAAGAGTTTCTGTGTGTGTGTGTGTGGGTGTGTCTTTCGTTCGTGTTGCGAGTAAGCTAATAGACCCAGGGCCACGAAATTTGGTACATAGGTGTATCTACACAAGAGCCAGTGCACCTCGAAGCGATTTTTTCGAAATTCGAATTAGAATATTTTTTATTTTATGTTTTGTGACCAAATGGCGTCATTTTGAGACATAATGGGCTACAGGAAAGCGAGATTTCACTCTATAAATTTCATTTTTACATCATCATGAAGCGTAGACACTTAGCTATTTTACGAACTTAAAATAAATTTCGTATTTCAATAAATCAATTAAATACGAATTTATTTACGAAGGTGAGCGTAACACCTTTTCAGCGGAATTTTTTTAAAAAAAACTTATTTTAAAAAATGGACTGTTTATTTTCCTTTGATTTTTGGACACGTTGAACTTTAATTCTTTCGACTCCTTTTAAAAAAAGAATTTTGGAAAAATAATAATATTTTGTATTTTTTTAAAATTTTTTAAATGAAGCTTCCGAATACACTTCTCACATCTCAGATATTTTAAAATGTAGTTTTGGCAACAATTTTCCTTTCTTATTGTTGTTGATAGATTTTTGATGAAATTGCATCATTTTGAATAGTTTCATTCTTTTAAAAATTTCGGATTGGCAACAATCTTTGATCGTAGTTCTTATGTTACTGTTTTTAAGAGACTGAAAAGTTTAAGAAATTAAAAAGTTGTTTCTTTTTGCAACGGTAAATTGTTTAATTACTTTATTAGGATAATTAACATTTTACAAGGGATATTGTTTATTTCATTGTAATATTATGTTTTAATTATATATAATTTTAATTATAAAAAAGTTTTGCATGATATTTTTTAATCTGTTTAAGTTCTTAATCTGTTTATACCATTTGAGTTCTTAAGATTTTGCAAAGGGAAGTTGGTTAATTTATTTATTAGGATAAGTAATATTTGTATTAAGGGATACTGCATATTTCATTGTCATTTTTTATATGTATAATACATTTTTATTGATTTCTTTTTTGATAAAGTTGCTCTGCAGAGTAAAATTCTGCGCGAAATGTTTTGTTTTTTGAGTTTCTTTCATGTTATTTTTTGCTTATTTCACTGTTTGTAAGATATTGAAACGTTTTGCATGATTTTTTTGCATGAGCCAGTGCACCTCGAAGCGAGTTTTTCGAAATTCGAATTAGATTTTTTTTTTTTTTTATTTTTATGTTTTCTGACGAAATCGCGTCATTTTAAGACATAATGGGCTATAGCAAAGCGAGATTTCACTCTATTGAACAGTTTAAGAAATTGAAAGATTGTTTCTTTTTGCAAAGGTAAATTGTTTAATTAATTTATAGATCTATATTTAAAAGGGCGAGTCTTTCTGTGTGTGTAGGTGTCTTTCGTTCGTACTGCGCGTAAGCTAATAGACCCAGGCCTATGAAATCTGGTACACAAGATGCATCTAGACAAGATGAAATAGTATCAAATTGATAATTTTCTCTCATTATATGAACAACAATGGCACACAGCCATTGTTGCTGATATCAGCACGGAAAAATGAGGGCGATAATTCTGTGCTGTTTTTAAATTTAATGTTTCTCTTGGATACTGGACGTTTGTCTAGAGAAGGCAGCAGGAAGTTGGTTAATTTATTTATTAGGATGATTAATATTTGTATTAAGGGATATTGCTTATTTCATTGTATGCTTTTTATATGTAATGCATTTTCAACTGAATTTTTTTAACGTTGTTCTTTGTTTCTTTTTCGATAAAATTGTTATGCAGAGTAAAATTCTGTGCAGTTTTCAAATTTAATGTTTGGTGTTCTCTTTAGGCATTTTTCCGGTACACTTAAAAGCCAGACGAAGGCTGGCCACGCAGCGGCTAGTTTTTAATAAATCTGTTTATTGTTTTCACAGGACATTTTATAAAATTCCGCAAATTTAAATTAAAGAATATTTTAAAGTTTTCTATATTATATTCACATACTTCTTTTCTAAAGCAAGTTGTGTTAATAAATCGTTGCAAATAATATTAAAAGAATTAGAGATAATTTTCCTGCCTTGAAAGCAAATAAGATCCTTTCTTACTCTTATCAAAACATTTTGCCCTTTTTTATTGCCTGCGATTCCTTTTTTCAAATATCACACATGTCACTGCCAGTTTCCTCTTTTTTCTATATTAAACAATGCATAACGGAATCTTGAAATCAAATTTTCCATAGCTCTTTTAAATAGGGTGCTCTCATATCATCCCTTAATCATCTTTAAATAGTGTGAACTAAATCAATTTTTTGTCAGGATTTGCCGATCACATTCAGTCTCTGTAAACCTGTACTTCAAGTTACTGTTATGAACATCGTTTGATATCAGCACACTTTTTTAAATAAAGGTATAGACTCCATTACATTTACTTTCTTTGTAGAATATTCGAAACACAGATGACAAGTAAGGCTTTGGATGCTTTTGCTAGTTTTTAAAGTTTCTTTTATATGGTATTACCAACTTTTAAAGCTCTGGCCAACCATCTAATATCAGATATGTTTAGCCCAAAGGAGCATTAACTTAGAAGGGCTTAAGTCTCAAAACGGCATTTTGTAGCGTTTCACTATAAACGGTGAACCATTATTTAAATTGTTGCCACTAAATATTATCCCCCTGCATTATATTTAAAGAAATTAAATAATGAAGAATCTGCATGAATGTAGGCATATTTCTCGCAATGTGAAAAAACGACGGTACCTAGAGCGGTCAAATTTTTAAGTATGTAATCCTTCACCCGAACATGAGCACCTGGAAGCCCGAATTTTGAATTTCGAATTTTTTTTATTGTGCGTTTCATATTTTGTAAAACTTTAACGAATTTTTAATTAACAAACTCAATGATTTCAAAGCAAGCAACGGCAACTTTATGCGGAAAAAAAACATTTTGATCTCCAACTCGCGAGACTGTGTACCGGAAACCTTAAAAATATGCTGTTTTTAAATATTTTGTGATATTGCTGTTGAATTGAATTTTATGCGGTTTAATTGCGAAAAACATGATATTTAAATAAATAAAGGTAGGACGCAAATCTTTAAAAGCACCTCTTTGGACGTAATATAAAATCTGAAAGCTTTCAGATTTTATATTAAACTATTTATATTAGATTTAATATTAGATTTTATATTAGATTTTATATTAAGATATTTTGTGATATTGCTGTTGAATTGAATTTTATGCGGTTTAATTGCGAAAAACATGATATTTAAATAAATAAAGGTAGGACGCAAATCTTTAAAAGCACCTCTTTGGACGTAATATAAAATCTGAAAGCTTTCAGATTTTATATTAAACTATTTATATTAGATTTAATATTAGATTTTATATTAGATTTTATATTAAGAAGATAAGGGTGTTTATGAAGTCCCGGACCCATTTTGATGTTTATTAACTCATTAAATAATGAAGATATAAACAAACGTATGGCATTTATTGACGGAATAAATTATATATTTTCCTTTTCGGGTTTGAATATCTTTACTTTTGTAAATATCGTCTGCGCGTGTGGTTCATTTCAGATAATTTCATTTCCAATATAAATATCTGTACTTTTCTAAATATCGTCTGCTTATTAATTGCATTTTTCTCTCTTTTGTTTTTGGCAACTGTTGCAGTGTTATGTTTACTTTTGATGTGTTTGTTCTAGTACTTTTGTATGTGATGTTAGGTTAGGAGGAGAGTGTCGAACATTGATGACCTAAAAGCCAGAATTACAACCGCGATAGCCTCTGTAGATGCGGACATGCTTGCCGCTACCTGGCGTGAAATTGAATAGCGACTTGATATTCTCCGTGCGACGAAGGGGTACACGTAGAAGTTCATTGACAAGGGTCATGAAACTTTTTGAGTCTATTTAACCATTTATGTTATTAATTTTAATCTATCTTTATTATTTTATGAGTTATTAAACATCAAAATGGGTCCGGGACTTTATAAACACCCTGTATTTTACATTGTTTTATATTATTTATATTCTTTAAACCTTTTCTCAAATTCTGTGTTGCAAAATTTGTGAGGGATGAGGGAACACATAGGAAAAAAAATATCTTTTATATAAGCATAAAATACTGAGATGCGGCATTGCAAATTCCTGCAGCAAAACTACGAGCTAAATTTTAAAAAATAGCTAGTACAACAGTGTGTTCATACCGCACTTGGATTATAATTCTGAGTGTTTTCCTGATAACTGTTTTGCGTTTTTATACGTTTGCCCTCTACAAAGGTTTTAATTTCTGTACCTAATTTTGCTAAAGCTGATAGATAATACTTGCAGTTCCAAATATGATGCTGTAGGTTCTTTAATCGGTATAAACATTAGAAATTTTCTTTTACATCACTGCTTGGCAGTACTGCTTTATAACTAATGTCAGTTGATCAATGTGCGAAATACCAGCTTTAAAGTCGAATATAGGGATTTAGTAAATTGCTGATTTAAGTTCTTCTTTTATATATGTTATTAAATATTTATTAATGATGCTGATGAATTACGCGTAATACCATGTGGAAAATAACTTACTTTTCCTTGTCCTCGATTATTGTATTTTTAAATGTAGTTTCAAGAAACTTCATATTCACTGAGCCATTTCAAATAACTGACATACTTACATTTCTTGCCTGAATTCTGATTTTCATCGTGATCCGTAAATGATAACCCTAATCAATTTTGTAACTTTATAGTTGATATAATTCTTTTCAATGCTTCTTTCTAATAATTGATTTCGTGTTCTGACCTTTGCAATGAATCAGAATCGGTTTTGTTTAAAAGTGAATCTCCTTCATACAAACTGCCTATTTAAAGCAGTATATGTAAACTTTATAAAGAGCTGGATATATTCGCAGAAAGAAATTTCTAATTTAATGTTGATTATTCGTGTTATAAGTTCAGAAAAATGTGGATATATTTTTGCAAAATCAATTGTTGACATAGTATTTGAAAGAATAATTGCAGAGTTTGCTGCCATATTTCAAAATAATAGAATGGAATTTTAATGGTTTGAATGTTAAAATTAATATATTGCTGTTACTTTAATAATAGTAAGCAATTATGTCAAAATGTACGTAATAGTAGTATGCATAATAATAGTGTTATTCTTTTAATGCAAGTGAAGGGAATTTGCAACAAAGTGCTGCTAATTAAATTCATTTATTATTTCAGATATCCGACTATATTCGACACCAAATTTGGGAAAATAGTACAAATAAATCTATTAATGATGCTATTTCGTAGAACACTACTTAAAATGATAGAAACAGATGATAAACATATTATCAAAGTATAACTTTTGGTTTTTTCTTACATTTTGGTTTTAAAATGTGTTAAATTTTAGTATTACTAAAAATGTTTCCGCAAAAATATTTGTGAATATTTCACTTTTATATTTTTTACTTATATTAACTAGGATATAAGGAATTAAATGGGCTAAAGCCCAAGTGATAATGTGAAATGTCTTTTAAATATAACTGTCTGAGTACGTGAACTACCTATGTTTTGAGAAATATTTCTTTCTTTTCATTTAAAAATTGTCTGAAAAAATTTTAGATATGTACATAAACCTAAGCTTTTAGTCTATTTAATTCACAACATTTCATACACAATTCACAGGTTTAATGTAATGCAAACACAAACAGAAGGAAAAACAAATGTTGCCAATTATGAAAATTAAATTGCAAAACTAATCACGTTCCTGAGAACTTAATTAAAACTGAAAATTTCAAAATCTTCTCTTGAATATTAACAAAATTATTCAAATGAAAAATTCTCATTTTAAAGTTATTTTGAGTTATCTGTGTACTTTCAGACATTAACTTCCGGTTTCTTGAACAGAAACTTCCGGTTAACGGCGTAGAACAAGAACAGCCATCATTATACTTCTAACGACCGGAGGGACCAAATAAAAGTAGCTTCGGGAAGCTTAGTATAAATGCTTTTAAATAAAGTAATAAAATGTTTTAAAAAATATCATCAAAATTGACGATTTTAACATAGTCGAATACATTAACAAATTGATCCAATTGCAAATTGAGACCATACTTTATAAAACAAAACCGAGCTTCATAAAAGAGCAGATATTTTTATGTAGGTTACCAGATTAAGGGACAGGTGAACATGAAGGCATTACATATGAAGGCATGGGCCCACTGGCCACTTGCGTTCGGGCTCCCATGAACTTAGGGATCCTATGTTAATTCATTTACATTTAAGTTTTATTAGTGGTTGTCGTAGAAGCCTCAGCTAACTCGTTTGCCTAGGTTCTCATAAATAATGTTGTTAAGAAGGTTCTGCTTAAAGTTACTAGACAATTTATGCCGGAGCACCACTGGGAAGTGTTTTGCTTGATATATACTGGGTATCCGCCACCCAGACGGGAAATGATTTGTGATCCTGACTGCCGTATTGAAGGGCCTAAGTGCAAATCCCGAAGAAGGCGTGGTTGTAATTTGTCTGTCCCTTCTAGGAGATAACGGTGGCCCACCTATTAGCTACCTCCATAATAAGGAGACCACGTCTTTCGGCCTTAGCAGTGACCAACGACTATAAACGGTTACAGCCCGCCATTGGAAATACAAAAAGCCATGGGTATCCAATACAGAAATCGTAGAACCATTCTGGAAGCGACTCAAGCGAAAAGCAATTAAGCCCTTAGACTTCTAAAAGAAGAAAAAAAAAGCCTGGAGTATTTACAGCATGTTTATATCAAAACATTTTAACATAATAAATTGATATGACAAAAAATAGCTTTCGCAGATTAATACATGTGCACTTTTTTTTATTTGCAGCGGGAAAAATTATAATGTAAGATTTCATACTCTAACTATATACGTTTGCCCCTGCTATTTGCTATAAGCTAATTTCCTTGCTTTGATAAATGTGCGAGTCCATCAAAATGTCCAAATTAATATTCTCATATAGTACGTTAACTCGTACCTGTATTATGCATACAAAATATATAAATAAAGGTAAATATACACTTATAATATTTCGTACTAGGAATGCATAGTAAACTCATACATATGCCTAATCTACAGTTTGTTATTCTAACATACTCAGGTTTAAATATTAAATTTTCAGCTTAACATTTGTTTCAAATAGGTATAACATATTGACAAAATAACTTTTAACTTGAACTGAAAGTAAACAAATTGTGAAAACTTTTCAAGTGAGACAAAACTTGAGAATAAATAATGAATAAAAGAATAAATTTTTTGCTAATTAAATCTTTTTCGAAATAGAGAAAAAAGCATATGCTTGTCAACAATTAAAACCATCTTTACTTGTTGATATAGCTTGAAATTTAATGGCGTTTCAATTCTGATAAATTTTGTAGCCTTTGGAAAACTATCATTAGAAAATTTCATCATGATGGATTGTAGATGCTTGATGATCAGTTCGGTTCTGTTTTTAGCTTCACTCTCTTGGAACTTCCTACAAAAATACTGGTACATCTCTTCACAAAATCACACAGCACAATGAGTAGTTACACTTCAAACTACTCGGAACCTTAAACACAATAGAATGCAAAAGGGATCTGAAAAGTGAAGTTCTCCAAAGTCGTTCTCAGCTAACATTTAACAACAACTAAGAAACTAACACTCTCTTCTATCTTATACACTTTTTACCATTGGCCGAGATATTTCTACCACTTTCTGCTTCTCGAAAGTATTGGAAGGCATATAAGGTCAGAATACAGTCACAGTTACACAGAGCATTAATTACAGTTATTCACTTACAATATTCATTATAGTTATACAGAGGGCGATTTTTGATGATTTCTAGCGAAATTTGGCGCTAAAAATTAATCACCAAAACCTTTCCCAGCTTGGAGATATCTCGCTAAATTAGAGAGATAGCCATTTACGCAATGTTAAATACTTTTACCTCTGTATTCTTATTTTTCCGGCAGAATATCTTCCTTCTAGATTTTTGTGTTACATTATAAGGAAAAATACAGAAGTTTCACATAAAATTTCACTAAAAGTTTCTATCTGCAAAATTCGCAACGCATGTAAAAAAAAAAAGACAAAAAGCAAAAGGAACAGTATTATTACTCATATATTTTGAATAACACTAATGTGTTGTTTAATGCTTTAAAATGAGAGCTTTTTATGCTTCAATAGCCTATAAGGTAAGCTGTCGAAAGCAGTGTTAAAGGAACGCCCACAGGGCACATCAGTCCATATAGATATGGCCGAAGTGCTGCTAGTCGATGCAGCGTTATCGGCTCCTGAATACTTTGCCGAAAGGCACATGACAGTGAGAAGTCCTAATAGATGAAAAGGAGGATTGAGATGGTAAAAAAGAAGTTCCAGAGGCGACAGGTCGCATAGGGACCCAAAACAGCAGAAAATCATGACAAATACAGTAGATGCAAAACCAAAAGACAGGTCTGTGAGGTGGCACCATCTATCGGAAACAGAAGTAACTAAAAGGAAAATTTTTAGTGAATCATAATGCAGAACGGTGAGCAATTTAAAAGTCTATCTTGATCATTTCTTCTACAATTTCCAGAGCAAGTAGAACTTTTTCTTGGGGAGATTGCAGCTTTTTGCATTTTTCCACAAATGCCATGAATTTGCGGATAATCTTCATGAGATTTTCATCTGGATTGATATCATTTGCGCGGCAAGAGGCAGCATCAGAGTAGGATTTCCGTCCAGTAGGAAATTTATCAGTAGTTATCGGCTCTTTCGACGGGGGTTTGTCAGATAAATTAAAAACAGTCGACTGAGTACTCTTCTTTAACGGCATTTTCTTCCGAATCGTGGGTCGAAATTCGCAAGTTTTTGCAGACGCTACATGGTCCAATTTACAATTGACACAGGTAGGTTTTTCTTCTTTTTTCAAATTACACGTGTATGTAAGGTGACCCTTACCACATTTCAAACATCGAGGCTGGTTGTTGCAGAATAACTGCCCATGTCCGTAACGTTGACATCGGTAACACATCATTGTGTTCCTGTTACTTTTAAATTTTCTAAAAGACACCTTGAGGTCTAGTAGTTTCTTTTTATGGTAGATACTTCGTCCAATATCAGTTCTCTGAAGAGAGACAAAGAAAACGGGAAGTTTAATTTCATCTCCATCCTTTTTCCGCGTAAATTGAGACACTTTAATTACCGGGAAACCTTCTTTGCATAGTTCACTCTTGATTTCATCAGGGGAGGAATCTTCAGTAAGACCTCGAACAACAACTTTAAGTGGAGTGTCTTTCTTAGCACGGAATGTGCTAAACTGAATATCGTGCTTCATCAGTATGGCAAGCGCTCGATCGCGATGTTCAGCAGAATCAAACAGGATGGTTATCTTCTGCCTGGTCAGTATACCAGTAAATCTCTGCACACCAAGTTTGGTAAACAGGCTTCTGATTTCACTCCATGAGACATCCGGCCGGGGGCAAATGATTGGCGGAACTCTTTCTTTTTTGATATCAGGCATGGAAACACAAGTGTTTGCAGGTGGATCATCTTTCTTCAAAATTTCAGAACTGGTATCCATAATTTCCTCAGTGGATAAGACATCAAATGAATTTTTAACAGAAACATCCGGAACCGAAGTTGGAGGATCTGCTTTGACGGGTGTAGTACTAGACTCAGAGATCCGAGCAGTAGGCAGCTTGGCAGTTTTTTGTGGTTGTGTCCATTCATTTTCATCTTTCCTGGAGGGTGAAGCATTAGAAGTCTGGGTCTCCGACTTTCTTTTTCTTCGTATATTTTGCCGGCGGACAAGTTCAATAGTGAATTTATCCCCTTTTCCGAACTGCTTTGCATGATTTGGGTCGTAGAACTGACTTCGTTCCATATCATAAGCATCCACAAGCGCGTAGAAAACTTTTTCGGCTCTTCTTAAGGCAGGTTTGCCTGATTTGCCTGCCTTCAGTTGCTGCTGAATTTCGTCAACTGTCCTGAGAGCATTAAACAGTTCTTTATCATCAGGTGCATTTTCTGAGAGTCCAAGGCAATGCAGAACAGCATAAGACTGATCTACAAGAACAGCGCGGTGTTCGTTAGGCATAACGGAGTACAGTGCACACAAGGCGATACGGCGAACAGTAATTACGTGACAAAAAGTCAAGCAAGAGCTGCAGGGACGTACAACCTCCACAGATGAAGGCAAACCTCCGAATGTGATGATGAGGGCACATCACGTTAAAACAATCAATTAAGAGTCCCACGATAATATTAAATTGCTAACATAATTTTATTATGTAATTGGTTTTCATATTTTCAGGTAAACACATCTTAATCTTGCACTGTCCTCACAAGAGGGTAAATTATACATATAAATGCTGTAGGTTACTTTCTTAAATTCTTAATTCGTATGAAATCTTAAACAAGAAAGTACCACAAATTAGAATTAACCATCGTCAAGATGAACTAGCAGCGTGAAACCAATATTGAATGCACTTACGCAAACAAATTGTTAAACTCACAAACCCGAACACCAACTAAATGTAGAAGTAAGATACCGCATATTACAGCATTCCAAACTTACTTCCACCCAAGTTTGCAAAGTAATCCGGCACACTTGGATATTCACATTAATTTTTTTCATTCCATTCTATTTACCGCTATTATACTGGGCCTAGCCTACATGGATTGCAGACTTTTTGCCAGTTGTCTTCCAATATGGGAACCTGGAAGTAGAAGAGTCATAGAAGATGTCACAGAGATAAGATGTGAAATATTTAAAGGGAGAGGTGGAACTTTGCCACATAGAGATTTGTCATCGTGGGGTGGTGGAATTTCAGATACAGGTATATACAATGAAGCACAATAAATGAAATTAGAAGCAAAAAACATGATATATCAGTACATAATTCCTCATTAAGGATCTTGAATATATATAAGAGTAACATTATTTACAATATTTACTACATAAGCATTGATAGGGCAATGTCCAAATGTGGAGCCATGTCATGTGATGACTGAGAGTCCATGCCATTGGCTGGGACAGAAAAACACATAAAATCTTAATTTTAAAAATATCTGTCGTGCAGAATTATTAAAACCAATTTTTCACATGCTGGTAAATGTCCTGGTAAGTGTTTACCACTAGAAATTTGCACTAATAGTACATAGAAATGCAGAAAAGTTCAAAATTCACAAGCACTGGGGGTGGTTATCTTGAGAGTTCATTGTTCTCTGTAGTGCTCAGCATTTGCATTTAGATTATAAAACAAAGTATGCACACATGAAATAAAGTTAAATGATAAAAGTAATGGAATAAATACAAAATATATACAAATAGGTACAGCCCTTGCAGCAGCGATGAGTGCTCCTAAGAGGAGATAGAAATTTTCCAAGTCCGTGGTCACGTGAAGGGTCACCCTCCCGTGCTGTGGCTCCGCTGGATGCTGCTCGGAATTGGCAGTTTAAGTTGGATGATTTTCATCTGCGTTCAGTGTAAATGCAGCAAAAGGACGGAGATATAGGTCCTCAGTAAGAATTTCATAATTTAGGGTCTGGAGATAATTTAAATGAGCACAGTCAGACGCTTTTTGGTAGGAATTTTCATTGATCCTGTGTAGGTAGTCGTGAATAGTATCGATGCGAAGATCGCTGTGTAATACAGAGTTCCTGACGTAGTAAGGAGCGTTTGTAGCAATTCTCATGAATTTATTTTGCACAGTTTGAAGCTTATTAATGTCGGTGGGTTTTGGCGCAGTCCATGTAGGAGATGCATACGTGAGGATGGGTCTCACAGCAGTTAAATAGATAAGACGCTTCTTGCGTAGATCAAGAGTGGAATATTTTCCTAAGATTAGGAGAAGACAGTTTATAACTTTCAAGGCTTGTTTCCTAACATTATTTATGTGCGGAGTCCAGGTAAGCTTATTATTAATAGTCAGAGCGAGATATTTGGCTTGGCGCACTATGGGAACAGTTTCATTAAACAGCAGGAGGTTATTATTTACAGGGCGATTTCGCTTCCTTCTTCTGATGAGTAAAAGTTACGATTTGCTTGCATTAATTTTTATCTTCCATTTGCTGCACCAGTCCTCGATGTACGGAGTAAAATTCTGGAGAACTTTGATGACATGATTAAAGTTGGCGGATTTCACTGCGATCGCCGTATCATCGGCGTAGCAGCCTAGGATGGAGTTGGAAGTGTTGATTTTGGGAAAATCTGCAGCGTACATGACAGGACCTAAAACACTGCCTTGTGGAATGCCGCTTTTCATTTCCCTTTCGGTGGAGAGGGCACCGTTGACACACACTTTAAAAGTCCTCTCAGTTATGAACGAGTGAAGGATTTGAAGAAGTTCAGGTTCGAAGTTGTAGCTTGATAATAATCCCTTATGCCAGACGCGGTCGAAGACTTTCGCCACGTCTAACATGAGGATAGCCACATTTACTCTGTTGTGCAGAGCCGAGCCTGCGAATTCGGTGATACGTGTAAGTTGTTTTGTGGTTGAGAGGTTTCTTCTAAATCCGAATTGCTCCGGAGGAAGTGTATCCAGGTGATGTTGGATTCTGGAGAGTATAACGCGCTCGAAAATTTTGCTGAGAACAGGTAGAAGACTAATTGGTCTGTATCCATCTGTTTGGGTGTAATTTTTACCCGGTTTCGGGATCATGACAATTTTAGCAGTTTTTCATACAGCAAGGAAATAACAGTTTCACGTCAATTTCAGTCCAGTCCAGTCCAGTCCATATAGATATGGCCGAAGTGCTGCTAGTCGATGCAGCGTTATAACAGTTTCACAATTTCAGTCCAGTCCAGTCCAGTCCATATAGATATGGCCGAAGTGCTGCTAGTCGATGCAGCGTTATCAGCTCCTGAATACTTTGCCGAAGGGCACATGACAGTGAGAAGTCCTAATAGATGAAAAGAGGAGTGAGATGGGATGG
>KK115719.1:3287-51294 GCA_000611955.2 Stegodyphus mimosarum
CACATTTATAAAGAAATAATGGGTAGACGCAATCGAATAAATCGTTTCTACTGAACACCTGTGTGATGTCACACAATTTCGTTCTTGTCAAGCAATTTTTATTTCAGAAAAGAGTCACAGTTCTCAAGCTTTGTCTCTTATTCACCGGATTTGGTATGTACAGCGCAGACTCCTCCGCCCAAAATTAAAATTTCACCTCCAAGGTCATTATTTAATAGGAATGAAGAGTTTCAGAAAATCTTAACCATGGATTGAAGCAGTATTCCAAAAGATGATGAGTTCTTGAAAGAAATAAGGCAGTTGTACAAATGTGCCAAACATAGACCATCATAATATGTAAGAGATGCATAATGAAAATTAAACATGCCGAATGTTTTCCTAAGTTACGGTTTCCGACAAAAGTAGTCCTAAAATCTTGATTGGCTTCCTGTGTATATTCATAAATTTACAACAATATCATTTAAACCGTTTTAAGATGCTTTCTTTAATAAATACCCTTCTAACGTTTAATGCAAATTAAAAGAAAGGTGATCTGATATTAGAAACGTCTTTATCGCAGGCTTTCCAAATTATTTTTACCAGTATTTTACGCAATCGTGCATTTATTATTCTCTTTCCTTGACGCATATAATTACTATATGAAACGCAATGTCTTTAATTTATCTTGCATGTTCCGCGCAACCACAGCTGCCATTTGATAAAACATAAGATTTTAAAATTTCTCTTTGAAATTTAATCACTCTATAATTAATAAATAAATTGAGCAATTCCAGAAGAATAAAAGCATATTTAAACGCTTTAAGTCTTTTTTTAATAACCTGGGTGCAATTTTAAACACAGTTACTGTAGAATACTTCTAGCTGATGATTTTTATGATTATCTGCAGTGTCATTTCAACTGTTTCTAGCGCTATATACGGTTACGTATCTGGCACAGAATCTCTTTCTGTGTAAGAATCACAACCATTCTGTTGTCTTTGGTAATTATTTCTTTCAAAACTTCTAAAGAAAAAGTTACATTTTAGATATTATATAACATTAAGTCTAATGTCATTACAAAAATGTTTCTATAGTTCTAATTATGTTATTCGTTTCTTGCTTTAAATGCAAGTGAAGTTAATTTCTTGCTTTAAATAAGTTCACTGTATCTTCAGGTATTCTTTGACACAAATACAACACACATAAAATTATTTATTGATAACATATTTTCACAACATAGGTTCTTAAAAAATACAAGTCTTTAAAGCTTCCTTAACGTGAATGGAACCATACTACTTTATACATACAATAAATTATTTAAGAATTTTAAACTATGGATAATGCCTCCCACAATTTTTTCATTTGTGAAATCAGATTCAAGTCGTGAAATCTCTTCGATAAAATGCATATCTTCAGAACTCTTGAATAATTTGCTGTGCTTTTGTTACCTCTTTGTTTTGGAAGGCATTACAACGTTTTTGACCTTCACCTTGAACATAACAGAATGTCTTTCTATTCATTAGGTAATGACAGTGATGACAGAACATTGACGACTTGAAAAGCTTTTAGCGAATGATGTTACGAAATGTTTACCATGAATAATTCCAGACTTCTCTAGGTCAACACAGAAGTCGTTTTATAAAAGCTCATTATTTCGATGCATCTCTGGGAAAATGATTGTTCTTCCTGATACTGCGAAAACGTAATTTTGAGCTGAATGCATATTTTGTATACACTGGTGTAGAAAATCAAAGCATAGTTGTAAAAATGATGCTAATTGTACAAAGGCTGAGTAAATTTCTACTCCGTATAATTATTTGGTAATCGCGTGATACTGAATACATAGACACGCACACAGACAAAAAAAAAGTAGTGCTGCGCAGGTTTTTGACAGAATTGAAACTAAAAGTAATATTTTTACAGAAATGTGCACAGAATATTGAAATAAGGCGAATATTCGTAAATCATAAAAGGAAGCATATTCCGACATCACACATATATTAACGTTAAATATGTAGTAGTAATTTTCAGAGTGAAAAAATATTGTTATCTTAATCGTCATTTAGAAACTGACCAGATGTGGCAAGCGACTGGTAGGCTTGAGGTCAAACACAGTCGGATATACCAGAAAGTTGAGCATTCCTCAAAGCGTGATCTCGAGAATCTGGAACCGTTTTTTAAGTATAGGAAATAGCTAATCATCTTGCTGGTCAAAATGTTTCAGAGGTATCTGAAAAGTATTATTTGTCATTGCTGGCTCAAAACAACCTTAATATACCCAAATATTGCTGGATTGCCACCTTTTAGCAGTCACCGATCGTTACTGGAGTAAGTAGACCTGCTGTATAAGAACTTCTTCACGACCATTCTCTAATATGAGAAATCACTGCGCTGCATAATCTTCACCGTCAACACAAGGGTGACGTGCCTCAAATGTTAACGAATTACTTAACCCTTATTTGTCTAATAGTATTATGAAATAAAATAAAGAATATACAAATATAGTAGGGAATATAAGAAAGGTGACCACAAACTTCGTGTCTTGCAGCCATATTGTGGAATATTATTACATGTTTTGCTTCATATTTGGGCCAATAACTTCTGTTGACTCTCCTTTCAATAAATATAATTAAAATCCAAAATAAAGTTGAGAAAGATTCATAATACAGTCGTTCAAGCTTGACTTCAGTGCAACTAAAATTTAGATGTTAACTTTTCTGCATGTAAAATACTACATCTCTACAACAGATGTAGTATTCTATAGAGCTGTTTTATTATCATTCATAGCGTGAAACTTTACTATAATTGCATTACTACACAAGTTAAGATACTGCCAATATACTATGAAAATAATATTAAGTTTTATTCACATCTAACCCATTCAGAATATGTTTAAACTTGCCCCATTTTGCCACTTAAGCATAATATGTATTATCAATAAAAAAAAATTATTAATGCTTTTGTTAAAATATTTTTAAGAATCTAACTTCAACTCTAAAAAATATAACGAAAAATGATAAAAACTTTAAATAAATAAATTTTCTAAATATAAAAAATGTATAAAATTATTAAAATAAATTAAATAATATACATGCGGACAAAAGACCCTGTTAAACCAGTTTGTAGCTTCATGCGTGGCTCATTTTCAGAGGCCCCTAAAGATCAGTTTTCCTTGCTTTAAGGAGGAGGACAAAATAATAGATAATATGAAACTAGAATGATTCTGGAAGTCACTAAAACTTGCAGACCTATGCCTGAGTCATCTGAAACTAAGGAATAATCAGATCATGTACGCAACATGCCGCCCAGAAAGAGTGCTTTAAGAAGTCAGGTGACTTTACAATGTCAAAATATGACAAAAAAAAAAACGCATTTCCGAAGGACGACCAGTTATATATAATTTCGAAGGACAGCGTTTACATGAAGAGCATAACAAGTGAAAAATACTAATGAATAAATTATCAATAATTATCACAATATTATTAATTTAAAATAAACTTACGTAGCAATATTAACATTATAGTGTCTAATCGGGTATATTTGTATTGCCCAATACCTTGAATCTTGCCGCTGTTATTGTTGTCGACCACTATTTCCTCCGCCTCAAATCATTCAATAGTTGTGGAACTGCTATCTTTCTCTTTTGGTACAGTTTGCAGTTCGTCACAATTATCACCTTGACATCGTCTCCGTTACTGCTCACTGTCTTTCTTCTACGCGTAATGATCTTCATATCTATTTAGAGTATTAGATACCCATCTTCTTGAAATTTTTCACTGTTATTACTTCATCGATCAAAGCTCATGCAACCAACGTTCATACGAAAATCAGTTAGTAAGATGAAAACAACCACTACTTGGGCGAATAAACATTTTAGTTCGCTTTCCAAACACATTCGGAGAAAATTACATGAATATTTAGAACATTTTTAGAATTTCCCTCTAACACAAAAGTTAGTTGGAAAACTACTAGAGTGGGGAAGTAAACAATATATATTATACATTGAGTGTAGTGTTAAGAATTCACAGATTACATCTATTTTAGCCAATTTTGTATATTAGATAAATCCAACATAAATAAAATGATCAAATTTAAAAATAACAGAATTATAAATACTTTCTTTAAAAAACTCTTTTATTTGAGACTAAAAAATTGAATACATTTTTAACATAAAATTAAATGTAGTTTCCGATGTTTTTATCTGAGAAGCATAATACTTATATATATATGATTTATACAAGTGATCAAAATTTCTTGAAATTCTGACCAACACTTTCAAAGAATCATGCGCACAAGCAGAAAAATTACAATTTCGTACAAAGATATTTCCTTAATATTAATAAAGAAATATAAAAAAATGTTTGAAACTTTTTACGTATATTTAAACAGCGTTGCATAATGATCATAATTACAACTTAAACAATGAAAAGTGAAGAATCGAAATCTTTATAAGATATAAAATTTGTCAGTTTATACGGATATAGTGCTTAAACAAGATATTCTAATCAGATAGTTCTGAGAAATTATGCATGCAAACACTAAAATCACATTTTCATGAAATCTATCAATACAACTGCTGACCATTAAACGTCATATTTGTTTGAAGGGTATTACCAGCTGGAATATGAAAACTATTAGCATTTCAGCTCATGCCTACAAAGCAAGTAAGGTGAGTAATGCCTGTGTATAAATGGTAACATTGCACAGGGTCTCTGGTTTCGAAATAGCATTTGAAGGGGGTTGATTGTGCGAAGTTCATTTTATGCCTCGTAAGAAGGAGAAACTTTTATCAGCTCGTGTGATTCGACCGTGGCAGAATCGTGGGCTATCGGGAATGTGGTTTACTGTTAAGCGATATTGCTGCTCGTGTTGGTCAGAATTCCATAACTGTCAGGCGAATATGTACGGACAGGTGCAGGTCAAAGCAAGGTCACACATGTGCGTTCTCGGAGGTACATTAGATACCGCCGGGCTTCGCTGATTGTTCAGCTCCGCTCCGATATTGATGGAAAATACACCGGGGATGGTCCGATAGTCTCCCACACCTTTTTCCCTACCTCCAATCACTCGAGAAGACGTTCGACTCGCAGTGTATTTTGAGTGCCCCCTTGCTGCGCAGACATTTACACACAAGTTACAAGCATTCGTCCGTTTTGGTTTGACTTTCCTCTATACAAATCGTATCCAGCTGGTGCCCTGGCCCGATCTCTTCCCCACTGACGACATCTGGTCATGGATTGCCGAAACACTGGCAGAACACCACTCGCCAACCACTGCAATTGATGAACTCTGGCATTGAGTTGAAGTTCTTTGAACAAATGGTATTCTCTGACAAAAAAATAGAGTTCAAAATATTACAACACAACAAATTCTAGAGCAAAAATTTGAAACAGAACTTTTAAGCTGTCAGTCGTTCGTTGAAATGCGAAAACAAGCTACCGTACTCTTTAAATGCAAAAGCTTTGAAGGATTTTTACCATAGCTTTGATTCTAGAACGATCACGTGGTTTACTTCAAAATACTTATTTTAATTCAAAAATATTTTTTAAAGTTCTTTTAAAGGTGGAAGGTCTTTCGAAAATATATGACCCTTAAATATTTATCTCTCAAAAAATTAAATCCTAAATGCAACTTTGATTCGAATGTAGTTTTGATTGCGATTCATATCGTAGATAGCAGTGGAGGAAATTTGCACCTTTATGTCAGAAGGCCAAAAAAATTTTTTCTAATAAATTCGCTGTAATTTTTTTTAATTATTATTTCCTTCAATAATATGAGAGAATTACTTTCAGTGATTTTGACAATTTATTGATTGGTAGTTTACCTCTGTGCTTATGAAGAGTGTACTTTGCGTGCCCCTACTGTGCAGACATATATAAAATACATATGTTGCAAAACAAATAATCATGGTACAGTAGAAGTCCATTAGTCCGGCATCCAACAGTCCGGAATGCCCGATAGTCCGGCATCGCTCCGGAAAATTGTAAAAATTTTGGTTTTCTCCAAAAGTGTGTCTTTAAAGCAAATAAAACCGCTAGAGAGCTATTCGGAAGTTTTCGGGGTAGTTCGAGATCATCCGGAAGCGCTCGGTATTGTTCGGAAACAATTAGCGGCCGGCTAGTCTCAGCTGTCACAACAAATTCAGGTGCAGTGCAGCTCCGTTAATCAATCACGAAGCGTCTTCGCCATTTTTTTTTTCGTTGTTGTTGTGTGTCCTTTCACATCGCAGTAAACGTAACTTTTGAAACTGTTTATAAAAAAAGTGATTTTCGTTCTAACTGTACAGTGACCATGTTTTCAAAACCTAAGCCTTCGAGTTCAAAAGGAGAGAAACGAAAACACGTAACACTGACTCTCAATCAGAAACTAGAAATCATCAAACGGCTAGAAAAAGGCGAGAATAGAAATGTTTTAATGAATGAGTTTAATATTGGCTCATCAACTATTTATGACATTAAAAAACAAAAAGATGAACTAATGAAGTTTGCTTCTCAATCGGTAACAACTGAAAAATTGGCTTCTAGAAAAACATTAAAAAAACCAAAACTGGAACAGCTAGATAGTGTATTGTTCAAATGGTTTAGTGCAGTACGTTCTGAAGGAAAGCCGGTAACAGGGCCAATGATTGTTGAAAAGGCAAAGAAATTCGGCCAAGATTTAGGAGTTGCTGAAAGTGAATGTAATTATTCTGATGGTTGGCTCAGAAACTTTAAGTTTCGGCATGGAATTCGAAGACTTGATGTAACTGGAGAAACCCTTTCAGCAAACCAAAACTCTGCAGAAAAATACAAAGACGAGTTTGAGAAAATCGTGGCTGATAATGATTTAACACCTGAACAGATTTACAATGCTGATGAAACAGGGCTATTGTGGCGATGTTTACCAACATCTACACTAGCTGGGGGAGGAGAAAAAGCAGCCAAGGGTTTTAAAAAAAACAAAGACAGATTAACCGTTTTGCTATGTGCTAATGCGTCTGGAAACCACCGAGTGACCCCTTTTGTGATAGGTAAATCTGCAAAACCCAGGGCTTTTAAGAATGTTACACACTTGCCTGTCCAATACGATGCTCAATCAAATGCGTGGATAACTGCCGCCCTCTTTAAAGACTGGTTTTTTCACCACTTTGTGCCTGAGGTCAAGGAATCATTCAAAAGCCTTGGTCTACCAGAAGATACTAAAGCCATCCTTCTTTTGGACAATTGCAAAGCCCATCCGCCAGTAGATGAGTTAGTTTCTGGAAATATTGTTGCTACTCTGCTCCCACCTAACGTAACATCTTTGATTCAACCCATGGACCAAGGGGTTATTCAAAATTTTAAATGCTTTTATAGAAGGTCTTTTATTCAAGGCCTGTTAAATGCCGACTGTGACGTGACTGATTTTCAAAAAAAGTTTACAGTAAAAGATGCCGTCTATGCTATTGCACAGTCTTGGAACCAGGTAAAAAATACAACACTCCAAAAATGCTGGAGAAAACTTTGGCCAGCTGCAAACCCTGCATCTGACCTAACTCTACAGACTGATGAGGAAGAAAACCATCAAGACGCTCTGACCAAAGTTTTGGATGTCGTTAGAAGTACTGACAATCCCTTGAAAAACCTGCCTGAAGATGAGGTAGAGGAGTGGCTTTTAATCGACGAGAATGAGCCTGTTGAACAAGAACTAACCGATGAGGACATTATCAACATTGTAGTAAACCCTCAGCCTACTCAAAATCTTGAAGAAAATGACTCAGATGCCGAAACGGAAGAAAAGGAAAAAATCAGCTGGGCAGAAGCTGCAGAATCACTAAATAAGTTTATCTCTTTTGCTGAGGCTAGTACTAGCTACAGTGCTTCAGAAATTATTGATTTCCATATCATTAGAAATAAATTTTATACTAAACGCCAAAAGTCAAGAAAACAAAAAGACATTCGTGACTTTTTTAAATCTAAGTGAAATATGTTTTACAGTACGTGTACATACATTATATGAAATGTAAAATAAACTTTGTTGTATGTATTTGCATACTGTACTTTTAGTTTAACTATTAACCTAATTGTTCTTATAATTACCGCCCGATAGACCGGAATTTTCGGTAGTCCGGCACTGAGCTGGTCCCAAACGTGCCGGATTATCGGACTTCTACTGTACTTCCATTTACCAAATTTCCATTTTTACTTTCCATTTAAAAACAGTCTAGCCGTCCATATTACAAGGTATTTCCGTTAGTGTGGTTTTAGTCTAGATGAGAAATTCTTCTAGATAAGACTTGTTGCCAAGTAATGTTCCGACAAATTACTAGTATTTACCTGCATTATGAGCTCTTGTATTCGAGAACTTCCTTTTCCCTGCGGAAATTCTGAAAACAATTATATGGCGCCAACACTTTACCTCAAAATTCAAAACTCACGCAGTGGTTTCTCCAAAAATGGCATTATTGTTCGAAAGAATAACAGTTATTTTGACAGCGGAAACGTTATACCTGTGGTTTACTCTTCCATTCCACCTAGCAAAAAAGATAAAAATAAAACTAAATGGAGAAAAATAAAAAAAAGAAAGTGAACGTAATGATTGAAAAAATATCGTCTGCCACTTGTCATGCTTCCACGAAAAAAAATGGAAGTCAAACCGCCCATTTGGCATTCCGCTTACATTCTAACATGTTGAAAATAAAATTAAATAAAATGATGTTCGCTAACGCCTGAAAAAAAAATCAGAAGAAAAAACGGACACTGCATACTTCATTTCTAACCCCAAGCTGAAGACGAGTTCTTTCAAAGTGAAGTTCTCGAAGCGCTTTCACTTCACTTACTGGATAACTGTGAAGATATGCTTGTGCAGTCATCAGCTGTTGAAGCATTGCGTAAAACCTGTTCTAAATTTTACTTTAACAAAGTTTGTTTTTTTATTTTCAAAAACTTTTCATAGCCTTCTCTTCGAGGATGTAACACAAGAGGTAAGTCATCATTTTCCGCATTTCTCAGCTTTCCGTCTCGTTAACCTCTTTTGAAAAATAAAAATTTACGTCAGTCACACATTTTGTGCAATTCTGAGAGCTTATTATGAGATTACATCTTAGAGGAAACTTAAAAGCGAAACCATAAAGCTTTTAGTGTAGAATTATAGCTTAAGTAGAATTAGCACCTGAACAAATGAGAAAAATAATATTCAGGAGCCAAATTATTTTCACCAGTACGTGCTTAAAATTCCGGCTTAAAGCAAGGTGAAATCTGTCCTAGATCATAGTCATGGAGAAACAACTTCACCCTGAAATTCTCTTCTCTGAGATTCATTTAGTTGTGAAAGATTATTTTAATTGTCACTTATTTTGAAGTTGACATAATTGCACATAAACAATTTTCTTTTAAATGGGGATTCCTTTAATCAGGGATTCTACTTGCATTGTATTTCAAAGCTCTGATTCATCTGAGAATATGCGTGTATATTTGTAAAATATTTTAAAATGTGTGGGTAACAATTACTATTTAAAATACTTACATTACATTAAATAAGTTTTGTTTTACGCTGCATACGTATCTCAGATTTTATCTTAATCTAAATCGCCGAGTGTTCATAAAATTTTTAAATCCATTTAGCAGCGAAATCGTAAGATTTCTTCTACTACAGATAACCAACCGAGTAAGATTTTGAAATATGCTGCTCGACATCAACGAATTAGTGTGAGTCCACAATAAGAACCATGTCTTTATCAGGCATAAAATTTATTTTAATGTGTTAAATTTTAGATGTGCAGTGCATATGAGCAAATGTATTAAAATGTTAAATTTGTAATGTTGTTGAGTAACATTACATTATTCTAACTTTAAGTATTCTAGTGTTAATAATGACTGAATGCTAAATGAAAAAATATATTTTCTATTTTTTTAATCTATTATGTTGGTGATAGTGGCTGATTCTGGTGAAATTGTGAGATCCCAAGCATTATAGTCAAAATACATCATTCTGACAATAACGATTTCAAGTTAAAGTAATTTAATATAAATGTTAGTTTCCTAAAATATTTCTTTTGAAGACTACATTTGTAAATTCAAGTTTCGACTGTAATGTAAGAGTATGTTAATGTTTGCGATTTGAAATTTTTTCTAATAAATGTAGGAACAATGCGTACCAAGCGAACATTTACACAATGTATATGAGCATCATTAAAAAGAAATGTAGGAGGTCAAAGCTGAATTTATGCTCTAACAATAACATCAGTTTTAATTTGAAGCAATGCATTCCAATAATTTTCGGTGATTGACGATATAAACATAATATAATAAAGTTGGATTTAAAAGATTAAATTTTTGTACTGAAATATTAAAACGAAATTAAACATTTGTTAGTGTATATCAGAACAGCATTTTTGCACCAATATATTATTTTTAATTACTATCCTCAGGTGATTGCTAATCTGTGTAAAAAATCGTGATACAATTTTCTCCGAGAAGAAAACGTTAGCGGATAAATATGTTGAAAACTTTACTATGTTTTAAATGAAGGTTTTGACAAACCTGTTTAACCATTTCCTTAAGAAAATGCAGCAAACTCTTTGCTAGAGTGTGCGTAGACCATGTTTCTATTATCGTTAAGTGAATTACATTGTCTTTTATTGATTATGCTAATATTAAAAAATGTGCAAATATTAAAAAAAATTATTGATTATTATAAAGACCAGTTTGGATAAATTTTCCCCTAACCTCTAACCTAAATTCTCTAAGCAAACGCCATAATAAAACCCTCCGTGAAAAATTTAGTATATTTGTAAGTTTTACTTGGTTATGGCTCAGCAAATTTTCTGATGGATGTGTTAATTAACACGGTCCTTTAAACAGCGCGTTGTCGGGCCATTTAAAGAACCGCGTTAATTAAAATAACTCACATAAAATGAAATCTTCAAGAAACAGATATTAGTAGGTGTATTATGAGTAAATCAAATCTTGCACGTTACTGTGAAAGCAGTCCTTCAAGGGGTATTGTATTGATTGCATTCGATATATTCAGCATCTGCCTGGGTCGAAAGTACACTCATGCCCATAAATTAAGGATAATTCGGAGTCACGCGGAAATCGAACTCTAAATAAATATAACACCTGTAAAATCACTACACACATCTTCAAGAATCATATGCAAATTTTAGGAAGTAACCAGATGACACCGATGGTACGTCACAATGACGAGAGTGTAAGAGAGTGATATATAAGGAATACAGGCAAAGAAGTAAAATTGTTCGCAGGCGCTTTATAAGCATTTCAGTGCAATAACTGAATAGCTATGACACATAGGACGCATTTGGATGATGTTTTACGTGGTAGAATTATCGGCCGTCTGGAATGTAGGCGTACCCAATTGCAAGTATCAGACGCACTTGGAATTGCCCAGAGTGTCATCTCCAGGCTTTGGCAACAATTCCAAGATGATGGTAATGTGAGTAGACGTTAGAGCACAAGTCGCCCCAGAGTTACAACGCCGAATGAGGACCGGTATTTGGCAGTTACTGCCAAAAGAAACAGGCGGAGCACAGCCTCAGACCTGTCTCGTCAGCTCTCTTCAGCCACTGGTACGACAATTTCAAGGCAGACCGTGTACAGACGCTTAGGGCAGATTGGTCTATATGCTCGTAGACCTGTCAGATGCGTTCCACTTACTGCAACTCACTGTCGCCTGCGGTTAGCCTGGAGTAGAGAGCATGCATTGTGGACACCGCAACAGTGGGCTTGTGTGATGTTTTCCGACGAGTCCAGGTTTAGCTTGCAGTCTGATTCTCGCCGGACTTTCATATGGAGAGCTCCAGGTACCCGTTACCACCAAGAAAACATCATTGAACGACACCGTTACGGTGGTGCAGGAGTGCTCGTTTGGGGTGGAATTATTCTGGGTTCCAGAACTGACCTGCATGTTCAAATTGGAACCATGACAAGCCAAATCTATCGGGACGTCATTCTGGAACAACATGTACGTTTGTTTCGGGGCGCCATGGGCGCACAATTTGTGTTTATGGATGACAACGCCCGTCCTCACCGTGCAAACATCGTAAGCGAATGCCTTCAATCGGAGGATATCACCCGTATGGACTAGCCAGCATTCTCACCAGACTTGAATCCAGTAGAGCACGTGTGGGACATGCTTGGCCGACGAGTTGCAGCCGGTCAACCTCCTCCTACATGTCTACCGGAACTTCGGAGAGCATTGCTTTTTGAGTGGTGTAATATCCCTCAAGATCAGATCGATAATTTGATACTCAGCATGCCTAGGCGTTGTACGAACTGTATTGCATCGTCTGGGAGACATACAATGTATTAACAATCATACCAACCATGTAATATTGGTTTTTTGTAAATAGGTTTTTTTTTTGTAATTTGCTCCAGGGAGAAAAAATCGCTAATTTTTTTAATAATATCAAACATATAGCATCTTTTTTTGCTCTTTACTTTTGTTTAATAAATAAGCTTTATAAATAAATCAAAGTTGTTTTGCTTCTAACTCTTCCTTTGCCTGATTTTGCATTATCCTTAATTTATGGGCATGAGTGTATTTGATCGAATATCAGTGCACTAAAGTTATAAAATAAAATTGAGCCCTAGTTTACAGGTATTTAAAATGCGTTCTTTGGTGTAAGAATACATTTTTATACAGCCCGTCATTCTGGAACATTTGAAGGAAATTCAGTGCATCTTAAATGTAGCTCTTTTCTTCCGATTCCGGTTTATTATCCTAACAAATAACGGATTTGTCTACTTCAAATTATTTTGGAAGATGGAAATAAAGGTATAAAATATTATTTAAAAACAAATGCAGTCACAAATTAAGTCATATAACCCAAAATTGTAATTTAAACTTAAAAAAGCCAATGAAATATGTAATTTTCATGACAGGTATCAGCCATCTTGTGGCCGAGCTGAGCGGTTTAGTTCTTTAGATAAACGGGTTGTCTGCATCAAATTTTCACGGTTTTTAACCTCAGGTGTAACGTGAAGTTGAACCATTATCTCTTTCGTTTGTTCACGAATGCATTTCTCCTAAGGCAGATAATTCTTGTGTGCTTTATAAAAATTAACTGTCAATCGGAATTAAGGCATGGAACAGGCAATGTGAATTAAGCAGCTTGGATTTTAGTAACTTGTTCTAAAAATTAAGAATATGTTGGTTATATAACACGTATTTATGGATGTTGCATTATTTGATAATTTTGTTAAATAATGAACTCCGGAATTTTGTGCTAAAAAGCTGTTTTACCACGCTTGTCTGTGATTTTCTACTGTATTAGGCTGATGTCCTATATTCCGCACTGACCTTTTCTTATGACTAAAAAAATTTCATGGTCACCCCCCCATGCTGTTCACTATCGATGATCGCCATTTATTTAACCTAAAAGATAGAAAGCTCAAAACCAATCGATTCGTGTTGAGAATGATATTGATGATTGAGTTCCTAACTGTTTCTGTCAGTGATCACTTCAGCTTCTCTAAATGCCAGTTTTAATTGACGTCACAAGGAACATTTTCTGGACGTTACATGGTTATTTTATGTATTCGTCATGCATTTCTTTAATTTCAGCTTTCCAATAAACGTCACGATTTATGAAAACCAGAAATTTTCTTAGAGGTTAGTCCTTGAGAGAGAATTTGGAATGCTTTTGTAAACGAGATGAAAAGATGATAAAATGTCATTCTGTCTTCCTCATTATCATATGCTTACGAGAAAGCAACTACAAAGCTATTGAGAAACTGATAACGTACGGATAGTGAATAATATTTACTTTTAAGGTAAATTCCAGTCTTGTGAGTTTATAAGAAATCACTACATGTCATAAATTCTCATTTTTTAACTTCATTTTTAATATTAATAGCATTGTAATACTGAAAGACGTCTTATCGGTTTTGTTCTGAAACTGCAAATCGAGTTTTGTCTTGAAGACGGAAAAAACATTTTAAGTCTAACTCTTTAAATGTCCAGTTTATGTAGTATTGTATCCTGGTATCATAATTATGCCTTGCATCTCCAGAATTCAAAGTAATGTAAGTTGTTTATTTGACTTTTTTTACATAGCTGAGTAGTATTTAATTATAGATGACTATGAATAGAAGTTAATTAATTTTGGCTTTAATATTTTTAAGGATTAATTTAAATTTAATTTAATATTTTTAAGGTAAAACTACAGGGCAAATTGTATATTGTTCACTTACATGTGCTTTTTAGAAAATAACTGAAAATAGTCTTTAGTAAAATATAGATTTAGAAAATAGAAGATAGACTTTAGAAACTTAATTTAAGGAAAATATAAAATTTACTGTAAAGGACAAACTTCATTAGTAGTAACATTTGCAAAACATTATAAGGCATCATTCGGTTTCGTAGCCATTTGTTCAAGAAACGCTTTTTAGAACACAGTTTTGCTTATTTTATAAGGTATTTCTCCCGCCTTCTTAGCATGCCTTCGTGGTGTAGTGGTCAGCACACTCGACGGGGTATTCGAGAGGTTCGAGTCTCGGCGAAGGTATTGCTCCCTTTTCTTATCTCCTTCTTCTAAATAACCTAATGTCACTCGCCCGAACTAAAGTCCGGGGTTCGAATCCCGGCGAGGGCATTGCTCATTTTTCATCTGTCCTGGTTTCAAAAAATACCTAATGTCTCTACAGCTTTATCACTTATCCTATTGACTATAAGACTTTTTTTTAGAATCCGGGAAGATCATTTAAGCAAAACGAGTCTTCTTTAGTAGTTATATCTCGTATGGAAGTAATCTTTGTTATTTATTAATGCGCATAACATATGCATATAAATGGAATAAAAATATGTTTTCTAAGTACGGAATACATGAATTTAGCTAGAAACACCTACTACAATTTGAATAAAATTAAATAACTAAAATGGATATTAAATCAAAAGGAAAAATAAGTTTAGCGTATGCCTTCATTTGTTAATGCATGAAATGCAAAAGTACATTTCCTTAATCACGCACTGGTTTGATACGACAAAACATGCTTGCGCTATCAGAAGGGGGGTGCCTTCAAAAAGTATTTTTAAATAGAAATGGCTTTATTTCATGCTAGAGATGGAAGAAAATCATGGAAATGTCCATGCAATCAACCTTTTTGCTGTTCAGTGTTTCGCTTTTATCGGTTTACTAACAGACCTTTAATTTTCTGCTTATTTTTAAATCAGAACATATTTATTATCCCTTAAGGAGTCGGATACCTTTAAATAATTCTAAAAATCGTTTTAATTTCTTTTTATTCATTTTAAATTAAAATTTGATTTCTTAGAAGTATTTTAAACAAATTCCACATAAAAATTCTTTTAACCCAAGCTATGATAAAATTAGTTTTAATCTTGCGCAATTTAAAGGGACAGATAGTTAGTTTACGTCTGCGCTTAAGTAAAGTCTTCATATTAAGTCTCTTGAATTACATATAAAATACTTTTTGTATGCACTTTAATACAAGTGTATAATTACACCTGATAGAAAAGTTGACTTATTGCTAATTTCTGTCTAGATGCATATTAATTTTAAGAAAGGAATATGTTTACAAGATAATTTCGTTTCAGTTCAGATTTCATAAGAAGGTGATTTTCCTGCTTGGGCGCATGATTCCTTTGAACTGACAGATTAGAATTTCCAGGAATTTTGATTGTGTAAACATATCTATATAAAATGAGAAGTTGTTGTTTCTGACGTAACTTGAAATCGAAAATTGCATGCAAATTTCGATTCTTCACTTTTCGTTGCTTCAAAGAAAATATATTATAAATTATCCAAACAGTTACGATTATAAATAATGCATTGTCATCTCGTATTTTCAAGCAGCTGTATTTAAGATCTTGCTATTCCGACAGGAAAATTCTCGTAGAGAGCGCGTGTCAAGGTCTGTTGGTGAGTTCAGCTTCACCTTCCTCATTAATATTTGTACTACAACATAAGGATTACAAACCATTTAGCTAACCATACTTCATACTACAAAACGCCATTTGTTAACTGTCAAACATTTATGCTTCCTGTGTTAATTTGATGTTTATGTTCAGTCTGGTTTAAGCGTGAATTTTATCATGCTATTACCAGCACCTCGGAAACCCTGCTTAAATTACCTTAAATAAAAACCACTTTCACTTGCAAGTTAGTTTTTAAGGTGCATACCTGTGAGCTGTAGTGGGCTGTCCATTGCATTCTGATATGTGAAGTGAAGAATTCATGTCTGTATAAGGGTATGAAAAACGTAAATCGCTGTAAGGAAAATGTGCATTGTAATCATAATGCACCCAGGATTGACCGAAGAGAATGCTGCTTGGAAATAATGCATTGTGTAAGGGCCTAATCCATTTAGCCGCTTCATTCGAGTAAAAGATGGTGCAAATGTATAAGTGAAAAAGCAAAAGAGAGAGCAAAGCGTAAAACAATATCAGTGCAGGTAGGAAAAAACGAAATTTTTGTTAAATGCTATAAGATATAAAATGAGTAGTATACGATCATAGATTGAAGTACACAACAAGAACTTCCATACCTGAAGTTATCTGCATAATTTAAGGTATTCGTGTTAATTGCCTTATAATATTTCTAAGCTTACCGTATAATCATTACTGAGCTTACTGATGAAAGATTTTAAATCTACGCGTTTTAGATATTTGTGCAAATCCTCATTGTGAATAAACTAGGGATCCCACGTGATTTCACTTAGGAAATTATTTTAGAAAGTTCGTAACTTAATAAGGCGGTGCACCAAGCTGGAAAGGCGTAAATCAGTGTAGGAAAATGAAGAAAAATTAACTCGCTTCTTCTTTGAAAGATCCAACGTTGCTGAAGAGTTAAGGATGTTATTTAGTTTACGTGAAACTGCTGTTACTTTCTCTATGGTAACTGAGATATGCGGGTTCCGTGTGAGAGTGGAATTAAATCGCACCCCTAATAAAGTTAATTCCCATTTCAGCTTGTTAATGTTGCCGGTTTGACCGCTTGGAGAAATTTTTTATAGTAATTAAAAAATCTAAGCATTCATATACCTCGAAATGCATTTTCTTAATTGTGAAGAATTCCTGACAATTTACTCCTGCGGTGCAGTGGCGCAATGAAACAACTTTCATCGGTTTACTTCATTTCCTTCGACGTAAGCATTCCGGAAGAACTGCTTTTATTTTATGTTTTTTTCACAAGTGATAGTGAAGAAACTGGATGTTATCGTAAGTTCAAGAGTGCAGCTTGATTTCTCAAAAACTTCTCAACAGAACTTTGTAAGTCTTAAGTAAAATTTAAATTTTTATTTTATGTAGGCGTTTTAAAGCAGGCAAATTCTTGGCAAAACGTAAACAACTTAACTGTCACCGCCAAATGTTGGTCTAGCAAGCCCACACTTTGCAGCAGTTGTTAGTGGATTCGCTACTGTGTTTAAAACCAAATATATTTAAAAAAGTGTGTTTTGATAATTTTCACTGTTCAAATATGAGTGAGTACTCAATTATCATTATTTGTGAATTATTTAGAACTCCCATTTTTCATTCTTTTTCTCTTGTTATCTATGTGGAAGATCACGTAATGATCAGATTTTTGAAAATAGAAGAAATTTCTGGAAAATAGGAATAAATAGAAACTGCTATCAACAATATCTGAAACCAAAATGTTTAGATTATATATAGAGATATGAAGCCTTTTATAATATTTTAATCCTACGTTTAATATATCATTTAAATAACACATCTGAAAATATTCTCAAATAAAATCGTATTTAGATGTGGCAACCGCGGTGAAACGCACTGAATGAATTTTTATTTTTGCATTAAAATAGTGCGCGCTGTAAGAAGAAAAATGCTTGTCATAAACAGAAAAAAAATATTTTTTAAATATATTTCTTATTTACTGAGTAAATTTATTAATGGTTTGTTGTTATTTGGCAACAACCAGGGCTTAATTTCGAAAATCAGAAGTGTCGGACCGTCAAAAGAGACGAACAAAAATAAATATTAAATAATAAATTTGAAAAATTAAAACTTAAATTCACTAAATTATAAAGAGATAAATAAAAATTTAATAAAATATGAATGATAATTAAATAGTGAAAATAGGAAAATTCTGGACCTCTTATTTGGAACTGTCTGAATTTGAGTTTTGACTAAGACGTATAATATACTATTTCAGCAAGTAATACAAAGACCTTTTTCCCGTCACACGATTAAAAAAGGTAGGATACGAATTGCGCGAAATTTAATATATCATATAATCCCCTTCTTATCCAATCAGAAGACTTTTTCTTAATGCCAACTGCCCCACAACAAACAATAGCAGCAGCACTTTACATACGAAGGCTGGAACAGAACAAAGAAAACCCAAGAACTGCGCGATTTTGGATTTTGCTTTTCGTCGCAAGAAGGTGGGTGCTACAAAATGTCATTTATCCTTATTAATGAGATATTTCATTGAGACTTCAAACCTCTATTTTCATTTATCAGATGTTGTAAGAATTGTGCATATAAAACAAATATGAAATTAAAAGTAAAAAGGAAAAGGAATTTCTTTTGTAATTATAGTTTTGCAATGCTTAAAAGGCTAATGAACCAAACCTTATTTATTCTCCACAGGTATTCAAAAATTTCCAAGTAGTAAAATATATATGTATATATATATATAAATTTTAAAACGAAAACTCTCCATATTACATCTCCAAGCAACGGAAATCAATTTAAAAACTTCACTGAAAAGGTATTTTTCAGAATTAAAAAAAAATTTGTAGAATTTTCAGTCCTTCTTGCTTTAAACACAGTTAACACTAAATCACAAAAATGCCAAAATCAAGGTAAACTTTTTAAGTATTGAAAAACAAGTTATACAGTTATTGTTATTGATAGCAGATTAATCGACTTATCAAGGGGATATAAACCAATCTACCATCAATTAACAGTAACTAAAATAAGAGAGAGTGTTTCATCTTACTTTCAAGTAAGCATCAAATTATTTGCTAGATTCAAATCACTAATCACTAAACCAAAAGAATCCTGTTAAAAAGCAAATAATCTTTAAAATTTTTTACTTATTTTTTTAAAATTACTTTTAATCTGAACGAGATGCTTACTTTAGATGGCATATCCCCTACACTCTCTTTCCATTTCAAATACAAAATTAGAAACAAAAGTAGATTCAAGAACAAATTTTAAAAACATAATAGGAGAAGATTAAAAGAAATTAAAAAATCATAAGAAGATTAAAAGAAATAATTTAAAAATCAAACTAGTAAGCAAAAATTAACCAACTTGTCTTCGAAACTTTAAAACCAAATGACTGGAATGCAAGTACGTATTAAGAGATGGAAGCAAAAAGGGTTGTCGTAATAAGTAGTTTTATATATATATATGTTTTGACCTACATAAAACTAATATATTAATGACATACAAAAAATGATTATGCAAATGCATAATCAGTTCTTTGTATGTCATTAATCTATCAGTTTTATGTAGATATTTATATGTCATACATAATAAGTTTTTTGATTATGTATATATACATGTAATAATAAAATTCCATAGTCAAAAGTACATATAAAACCCTAAGTTAAATTTCGTCTTTTATTTTTGTTTATTCCTCAATCACAATTCTAAATGCATGTTCTTTTCTTTTTAATGGCGACGATCTCTTATTCGAAAGTACGTGGAATTAAATTCACAGCCCCGTAGTCAAATTCATTTTCCCGCTTTTTCTACACGTACAGTTATTGAATGTTCTGGAAATATTTAAAGCGAACTGGATTGGCTGACGAGGCTGACGTAATTTCTTGGAAGCTCCGCCTTTCCAGTAATTATAAAAGAACTCGCAAAGGAACATCGGGCGGTCTTTTCATTAATGTAATGATGGAATAAACATCAATTCAAAAAGCTATTAATTGTTCTTCGAAGATGTAAATTTTAACACAGCTGTTTTTCAAGAAAAATAATAAATGGATTCTTTTTGTTATCATCGTTTGTTACTTTGAGCTACGACTACATCACATCATCATGGCACATCACATACATATAAATCAACCTGTCAAATATCGGGTTTTTATCGCACCTTTAATCAGTTTTCTTGTCAAAATATTAAGAAATCTTCTTTGATAATATAGAATAGTTTTAACTTCCAAATTTATCATTTTAGGTAAATAGTCTAACATTTTAAAAGTTCTCCTGAATAAATCTAAAAATTAGGTTTGTTAAGCTATTCTAAATTCAGACCAATATTATTGTAATAGATGCCTGATTAAGATTTCCATTTTTAATCATTGAAGTTATTTAAAAATTATTTAATTTTCTTACAGTTTCCATATTTTAATAGTAGAAACATATAAATATTTATTTATTCTGTTTTCCAATTACTCTACCAGTATTTCACTCTTCGTTTCGTTAGACATACAGACATTTCTTGTATAAAATACGTTTAATTAATAATAGATGATAATTATGAGCATCTGCAGCATTTTCACGATTCATAAAAAATCTTTAGAACTCCTTTTATTCATATCTTGAGATTTCAACTCCCTCTTCATCCATTTCTTTTCATGTATTGTTGTATGGTATTCAAATTTTCATGTATCTAAAATTTTTATATTGTTGTATTGTATTTATGCCAACTTATATTTAAGTGATAATTTTCATAAACTGTTGGATCATAATTACAGTTAACAAAAGATATTTCTAAAACAAGTTGGTACAGATTAGTCTTGAATATGCCGCTTATTTTCGAATTTAGTTTCAGTTTTAATTGTTTATAAAATTAATATCTTCAGGTTTAATTATTTATAAAATTAATTATTTCAAATTATTTGTAAATAAAGGTGAACTTTAAAGCACGTTGTTTCCCGATTTATAATGTACCACATTTATATTTTTATAAAATTTTGCTGCAGTATTGGAATTAACAGTAAATACTCCTAATTTAGATTACAAGGAATTAAACTTCCATTTCCTTCTTCACTGATGCTTTTATGTTACATTCCTAATACTTCATAATGGCATACAGATAAGTTTAACTCATTTACTAGACATGTAAATCTATAATTCAGCATGCATTTATGTTTACGAATATTGCATCTTCTCTTTACTTTAATATATTTTTCAACATACAACGTCTGATCAGCCTAATTTCAAGAGGTCGTCCAACCAAGCGATAAAGTCATTAAACATTGTTAGTTCGACAGGAATTTCAAATACTAGTGATACTCGCACGCTTTCTTTCTCTATACATATTTAATAATATGGAAAATTGCATTGTAAAAACTTCAGTTTACGAAGTAAAAAATATTTTTTTTAATTTAATCTTTAAGAATACTACAAAGTTTTATTCATTGGTAATTTTCGCCTTTACCTTAGCATATCGCTTTGCAAATCCCATCAATAAGAAAATAGTAAGTAAAGGAATAAACTTGGTTTCTGCGGTTGATACCTTGGTGCAAATTATCCACATGTTTGTCTAAAACATAGACTTTATACGGATGTCAATAAATTATGGATTATTTCTCCATCTAATTTGAGTAACTTGTTTATTCCGGAATTTTCCTGTATTATCCTTTTAACGTGTTTATTCTGGAACTATATTTTAGTACCGAATAATCGTTCGAATGCCAGATAACTATATTAAATTTTACGTTTAGACACCATGACTATTATTATCAAAGAAAGGTATTAAATCAATAATAGCATTAAGAGATGTAATTTATAATAAGATAATTCGTATGTTTTACATTTATCTAATTTATAACACTATTCTCTCTAGTATTATAATTAATGAAATGTGTTTCCAATGCTAGCATGTTTGTTTACTAATACCTTTTATTTTCTCTGTTATTTCTTGCCTTTATCACTATTATTCAAGTAATTAGCCAGCTTAAGATAAGATATTCATTATCTAATCTTATTAGTAATAATTAATCTTAATTACAAGTAAAGAATATCTTATAAGAATAATTAGAAGAAAGCGTAAGTAAATAATATTAGTAAAGGATGTCTAATGCGTAAAGAATACGTAAGAATAATTAATTCTTATTAGATATTCTGTATTTGTTCTTGTGATATATAATCCTATTTCTTCATTTTTCTTTTACTGTTGGCTGCTTTTGGCTTCGAAAATAAAGCAATTTTAATTACAGTTCTAAATAAACAGCTAAATAAATATAAAATCCGTAACACTACCATAATTGTCTGGTAATTTCTTTTTATGTTATTTGATATCTTATTGTGTGTTGTATATTGTGGGTACGTTTCATAAAATTCTACATGTAACTTTTTCAGTAATCGTGATTTTTGTGATTTTTCCTTAATTTATGATAACCAGTGTAATTAGTAGCGCATGCGCATTAGGTAAGCGGCTCTGAATCGTCTGCAAAAAACTTTCTTTTTTATTTATGTAATTTTCTTTTATACATCGTTTTAGATTTATTACAATATTTGAATAGAACTTCTTTTAATTCTTCAGATGCTATAATTTTTGCTCGCTTTGAGTTATGAAATGAATGAGATGTAACGCTGTTAAATGCAGCTAGCGTCAGAGTGTCGCTACGGTAAATAAGTGTAGTGAATTTTAAAGAGTGCATTTATTGTATTGTGGTTTATGCGCTATCGACGAAGTAGATTTAATTCAATCCAATGAGCTTAAATGAAATGCAAGAAAAAATGCATATAATATTCCATACAAGGAGGTCGTGTGGTGTACACATCAGAGTTTTTGTATTGTTACGCAGATAGTGTACTTTTGTTACGTAAGTATAGTTGAATAAAACTGATCTCTTTTTAAAAAACTATGTATCCCATTTTTCAGTTAGTTAAGGAATTACTTTTGTTTATTAGAAACTAAGGAAGAAATTGTAATTTTTTACAGATTTTTTTAAAGAAGTTAATTATTGAGAATTATATTTTATTCAGAAATTACATGAAATTTTATCCATACGGCAAATAATTAATTCAAAAAGACTTTACTGCAGTATTTCATTGAAAAAATTAATAAATAATTAAGAATGGTTTGTTCCAAATAAAACATTTGATATACGAATTTTCCGACATTCTTTTTTTGCCCTTTTTAGCATATAACAGTATGAATGAGCCGAAGAAAAATGCCGACGATAGGGTGTTGAATATTTGAAGTATGGCTTTATTTCATCACAAGTAAATAGTATTTTACCTATGTGTCTTCTGTGTAATAATACTACGTCAAATGATTCAATGAAACCTTCCAAATTTAAGGAAAATTTAATAAAAATCCGTAGTCACAAAAAAGATAAGGATTTAACGTTTTTTCAATCAGTCAAAGAAAAATATTTGAAAAAAAAAAACAGTCACACTGCAACACGTCATAAGGACAACATCTAAGCGAGATGACGATGGACTCCGTGCTTCTTATAACATTTCTTTATTGATTGCAAAGACGGGAAAGCCGTGTAGTATTGGTAAAGAACTTATTTACCAGCTGTAAGTCAAGTAATACGCACCGTGTTGCACAAACCAGCTTTCGACGTTATAAAAAGAATTCCACTGAGTAATAAATAGAGTACAAAAAAGGATTTATGAAATGGATCAGTGCGTAGAAAAGTCTTTATCTGAGTATTTAAAAACATCTGAATTTTCTATACAACTTGACGAGTCCACTTTACGGAAAATGAAGCTTTACTTTTAGCTTATGTAAGATTTGTAAAAAAAGAAACATTTTACCAAGAATTGTTATTTTCTAAATGTCTGGAAATTGGAAGGTGCAACGTTATTTACTGAATTAAAAAGAGTTTTCGATGTCAAAGCTATAAACCCTTGACTAATATCATTTCTATTGCTACTGACGGTGCTCCGGCAAAGGTAGAAAAATACCGAGGCTTTTTGGAACACTTAAAACAAGCTATACCGAATGTATTTTCAGTTCATTCTCTATTTCATCGACATCATTTAGTCACAAAAATCTTAGTGAACGTTTGAATGGATCACTAGTTTATGTCATTAGAGCAGTTAATAAAATCAAAAGGAATGCTTGCAATGAGAGATTATTTGCTCAAGCTTTATTTGGAAAATGACGAAGACTATAACCATTTACTGCTTCACGCAGAACTACGTTGATTATCTAAAAGTGCATGTTTAAATCGATTTTATGCGATCTTTGATTCAGTGTTGGAATTCCTGGAAAGGAAAGACAATGATTTATGACATAATTTAATTAACTCAAAAAATGGCATAGCCTATATGACTGATTTGTTTGCCAAATTTAACGAAACTAATTTGAAACTACAAGGTGACCAATTAAATTTAATCAAAACAAAAAGCGTAATATCTGCGTTTCTTGCAAAACATTTTTTGTACAAACAAAACTTGGGAAGAGGAGAATGTTTTCAGTTTCCACATCTTTCAAAATTGCAAAATATAGATGAAGATTTTCTTGCTTGTTTCAATACATAACGGCTCTTCATTGAGACCAACGCATAACGGCTCTTCATTCAGAGCCAAATATTTGAAGACATTCTTAACTCAGATATTCCCGACTGGGTGTTTAACCCGTTTGCGCGTGGACAAATTCAGATCTCAAACACAGAGGAATCCAAACTAATATATGAGTAGCTTATTGAAATATCAACAAATAAGGAACTTAAACCAATGTTTGAACAGCGATACCGCGAATTCTGGTTACAAAGAAAGATCCCAGTTTTATATCCTGCATTATGTGTTATTGTAAAGAAGTTGTTCACTGCTTTTCCTCTTCCTATTTGGTAGAACGTTGATTCGGTGCCATTATGAACCACATCACAAAAAAAAAAGGAAACTGACTAGAAATTAGTGCCCGTGGGGATTTGTGGTTTCTATTCACAAACATTGAGCCGGAGATAAATACACTTATAAAATCTCATCAAGTTCATCCAAGTCATTATTTTTAAAATTTTATTTTAAGCAAAAGTTATAATTTCAGTAAATACTTCTTCAACAAAATTCTTTTTTAAATTTGTAATTTTTATACTATGTATTTATGTAGCTTTTTCACTTGGGGGTCCGTAGGAAAGTTTTGACTATAAAAAGATATCCATTGGTCAAAACATTTTAGGAAACATTGACCTAAATTGAATTTTTGGAAATGGTATTTCTATATGAACCTACTGACTTTCAGAGCACTAAACTGGAATTAAACCAATCATTTTTAATTTTCTCTGTTTCCAACTGTTATAAAATCATACTCGGATCAAAAATTTAATCCGTGATTACATGTTAGCGCATATATTTTAACAGTATTCAATGATAAAAAAATATAATGATTCCAATTTTTTTTTCAGATTGGTCACTTCGTCATCCTATTGTGGAGTCTGCAATTTTTTAATTAGAATTTTGGAAATAACACAGCTTGACAAATCAAAATGAAGAGAGGAAAATCACTTCTTACATTTGTAACTTTTACATTTGCGTCTATATTGAATGTACATACCCTCGACTACAGCGATTTAGAAGCTATCGGCGTAGCCTGCAGGAACCGAGACAGTTGCACTTCACCGACTAGACACACAGCATTTAACGAAACAAACTGCGAATGTGATCGTTCATGTTCGATATTCAATGACTGTTGCATTGACTCTACTTACCGCTCATCAACCAGAGGCTCCAACTCTCAGGGACGTCGATGGACTTGTATGCCCTTTGGAAATGAGCCCAATACGGGAGCCTACGTCGTGAACAACTGCTCTCGCGATTTTTCTGGAAGCCAAGAAGTAAAACGCAAATGTCAGACTGACGATGACATCAGTGACCCTCTGTTGTCCGTCCCGGTGACAGATACATCTCTGCGCGTAACTTACAAAAACAGATATTGCGCGGAATGCAACTTTGTATCCCCATCTAGCCTCACATCGTGGTTGATTTTGATTAATTGTGAAAGTCTGGAACATGTCTCAGATGTCACCGACAACTACGTATGGAGCAACCTCAAGTACAGGTCCGACTTAAAACAATGGGGGGTGGAAGTCAACAATGACACTGAGCAATTTCACTCATGCAACCTGATCTTTGATATGCCTTCCTATGTTACGAGAGACGTCAGGTTATGCCGGGCAAACATAGTGTCCACCTGTCCTGACAACTGGAGGCGACTGCCAGTGAAAAGAGCTTGCGAGTCTTATTTGGCTATGGTCTATAAAACTGGAAACGATGATCAAGCTTTCAGAAATCCACATTGCGCGCTCTGCAATGGTCTAAGTGTGGACGCTTTGGTATGTGATAAAGGAGTTTCAGGCAAGAGGAGGAAGCCACTATCTTTTGCTCTCTTACTGGACATTAACCAGAGCGATGGAGACCAGGTGGGGGTATCCATACAGCCAGTACCTTCTTGCCCGTCTGGACAGAAATATGATCCATTTTTCAAGAAGTGCCGGCCGCTTGTGTGTGCTTTGCCAGGGTACTCCATGGTAAATGGAAGGTGCGTGAGAGATTAGGGTGCATATAAAGGTTAGGATGTAACGCACTCTATTTCATTTTTAAACACACATTGAAGTTATTTTAGTGACGTTGAGGTTGTGTTACCGATATATTTCAAATAAAATATTTTTCGACCGACTTTTCCTTGTATATATCTTCAGATTATCCAGGCTTCCAGCTCTTAAGTAAATGTGAAATTATGCTTTTTTGCAGTAGGATTCCTTAGTTTTGTAAAAATGATTTTAATTCTTAAGCGAAAAGATTCAGCAACAAATTGAAATTTTTGTTAAGCAATTTACTCATTTCAGGACAATTGGATTCATTAATTATGAACATTAGTTTATATTTATGTTTAGAATTATAAACATAACATTGTTTTAGTAACTGTTTATGTGTTGTTCTTAAATACCCACACACACGAAAGCCCGTCAAAATAGCTAGACAAATCTAAAGGAACTAGATGTCGGAAGCTGAGACTCAGATTTATTGATATTTTCTTTCATGGTAATTTAAAATAACGTTATACACTCATCAAATACGAGAACAAGTTCTAAAAGAAACATATTTGTATCTAACACTTGCAGAAATATTTTGAACCTTTAAAACTTTAAACTCAAGATAGTTGTCTAATTTTATAGGATACAAATTCCAAAAAATTGAGATTTTCATATTGTTAGTAATTAAATTTTAAATTAATATTTTCCAGTTCTGTTTCTAGATACATTAGACTATTTTTGAAGCAAAACTGTTACCTTTTTATAGGAATAAACTAATATTTTTATAGGAATGTCCGTTTCCTTCCAGCTATAATGTGTGTGTGTGTGTCTATTCACACATGTTTAAAATCATGAAAGGAAGTCCACTAAGCATTCTTTTCTCAATCGGGCGTTTTAATTAAAATTTTTGAAGTAGTTTACTATTCATTACGGACTGTGAAAGGATAAGCAAAACCTCAATACTACTTAAAAAATAAGGTTTGGAGCGAAAATGAAACTGGCAATGATTTCTGATAAATTTTCTATCAAATTTATTAGCTTGAGGATTTCCTTTTCTTACGGAGGCTCAAAGTCGATCATCCTCTTGATTTAGGTGTATTTCAGCCAAATTGTAGACGGGGAACATGAACTTCAGTTAAAATGTCTAGCCAGTATTCCATTTGTGCTGGTAAGTGCTGGTATAGGTGTGTATATGGAATAGGATTTTAAGTTTAAGAAGAAAGAAGCCTTTTTTAATTTGAGAGATTTTGTCCAGTTTCATTTAGATAAAATATAATAAAACCCCAGAGGTCTTTTAATAATAAAGCATAAACTCATTTGCTATATGAAATTCTCCTTCAAAATTATGTTTATAAGGAAATAAATTTCTGGCAGTAGATTCTGTCAATTTTTGAACTCATATATTGGATAATTAACTCATATATCATAACTTGTATATCAGATAATTGATTAAAGTTCTGTTCAAGAAAAATTCTTTTTAAAGAAATTTGCGTTAAATCATTACAACTGAATTCAAAAAAACCAAATTTTCATTTAACAGTAATGTTCATATTATTTATTATCACATGATGCCGGAGGATGAAAGTTTTGGAAAGCTGGTATAAAATTTAGTGGCATTTTCCTCATGTACTACTTAAGACGAAATATTGTACGTAAACCTAATTTAAACAATTTTTTAGTAATTGGGAAGTACCCCAGGATAAGGGTAATTTTTGGTCACTCTGGGAGTAATTCAGCATTCTCTTTGATGCAAATGCCGTTATTATTGATTTCTTTCATTGAACAAAATGTTATAACAACTAAATTACATGTAAAAAGGCATTTTTATCTTTAATTTAAATAAAAAAAAAGAATAAATATTGTAAATTGAAACTGAGACAGTATGCATATAATATAGTCATACACTTTACAAAACAATAACTCTCCATGCAGTATCGTAGCTAAAAAGGGGCGGTCCACCACTGACAACACATTTTTTTGGGGGGGGCGGGTTTCACGTAAAACATGTTGCAGTGATTAAATGCTCTCTGGCTGATTACCTGCTCTGGCACCTTTAGCTTTTTGGTAGACCTTATATATCTCCTTTTTACTAAGGTGAATGGTGACCTGCCTTTTTCGTGATAGGGAAAGTTGGTATCTAAACGCTGGGGACGAGTTCTGGTATTACAGTCAGGATCTAAGGAATTGCGGGTCGTAGTAGCGGAGCTGCTGCTGTCTGGATCAAGCAGCCTTTCGCTACTACTTGTAAACATGTTACTGGTACAGTACCCACTAAATGTGTATTTTCTGAACAAGATCTGAGCTCTTTTAAGGCCCCCTATTTTATTGTTGTTATTATCTCCTGCTCACTGAAGATAATCCAAATTTCGGCTACGCATTTTCTGAGAGTTGCCGAATCTGCGCAGGTAAGTATATGCCTGTCTCTCATTTCATTCCATGTAGTCAAGAATATTATCTATTAGGCTGTTCATGTTTTCAACAAGAATGGGATTGTAGCTCTAGTACTTCCTGACGATCTAATTATCTTGCTAATATAATAATATTCTCACTAAGTTGTTGTAGTTTATAAGCTAATGTGCTGAGAACTTCCTAACTTGTGTGGGTGCTGCAGTTCGGTCTTTTAGCTGTTGTCGTGAGACAAAAATTCTTATTTTTCACACCTGACTGCAACAGGTTGCTACATAAAATGCATTCTCAAGATCTACAAATTAAAATACCATTCCAGGTTTTTTGAATGCATTTACTAGAATTCTCTTCACAGTTACATTTGCAAATCGTATATAACCAAACTAACATAAAATTCCACTTATCTGTACATCGAGAATAAGGTCAGCGCATTTTTCTAAAATTGAGAAAACTTTTGTAATTTAAAAAGCACAAACTTAAACATAGAAGTCGTCATTTTTTAAAACGCAGCAAATTGAGAAATATCCCTAATATCCTTAGCGGATTTCATTTCATCCAAACAAGAACTCAATTTCTTAACGCAATAGAATCTCAAAATGAATTGGCTGCATTAAAACAAAATGCGTAGAATATCATCCTCTGTTGCCTTCAAGCGATGCACAAATTTTTCTGCTACAGTTGTTGCCAGACTTATTCTCGTAAAATGTGAGAGAGTCACAACGCCGTCTCGGTTACATTTGTTTATGTAACACTTTACAGTTAATACAGTTGCCTTTTAAGACTTTCTGAGTCTATGGGTGTAGAGTTAGCTGATAGTGAAGCTGTTATGGATGATGGTACAGCAGTTTCCCATCCACAGTTTCACTGTCCTTCCAAAACTGGGAAGTTGATATTGGTATACATATCCAGTATACCACTATCTATTGGCTTATCTGAAGTGTCTTTTTTAAACCTGTATTTATTTTGGATTGATTGCTTGTTCAAAAAGCTGGATGAAGATCGTTTGGAGGATTTATCATCTCCTCCTAATTTTGCAACTAAAAAAATCTAATAATCCTGATAAGGAACTATGAAGTTTAGTGTGATTAGAAATTATTAGTGACGCGATTTGTTTTCTGAGCGTACGCCTTATTAAGTTTCGTACTGATGTTTTCAGATTGGCTATTATTTGGACTTTTAGATGATCCTTTAAATTACCAGAGTAAACATATGTACTTAAATATTTCTAAAATGGCCGCCCAGACGGTATAGTGGTTAGGGCAGCCGGCTAAGATACCAAAGGCGTGGGTTCGAATCCCGAAGAAGGCATGGATGTAACTGTCCGTCGTCCCTTCACAGGACACAAAGGTGACCCACCCATTAGGTGCCTCCATAATAAAGTGACCACCGCTTCTGGCTTTAGTAGTAGCCAAGCTGAAGTCGGCTGAGGGCACGCCATTTTGAACAAAAAAATATTTCTAAATTGATTTGTATTTATAAAACTCCTCTCATTATTGGCAACACTTGCAAAAATTGTGAAGAAAGTTCGCAGTGGTATTCCAATATTTGGAACTTTGTTCTGGGAATTTTATTTTAGAATAAACTGCAAAAATTTTAAAGGTCGCCCTTCTACGTTCCTGGTTAATTCCTTTTCGCAATGACGGAAATAAATCCCTAAATTACTTCTCTCTTAACGAAGAATTCTTCTTTATTAATGTCACCATGATAATAATTTAGTTGAAATTCATAACTTTTCTTCAGTACAATTTTTGACAGACTAAAAAAGGACGTAACAAGAGTATATAGTAGCTGATGAAATCTCGTGATGATTTCTTTGAATTCTCATGATGAATTTCTTAAAAGTTTATACAGAATTATCGTGGACTAAAAAGTCGTCATACACATACACGTCTGTCACATAGATATCATAGTAAAAGCAGTAAAAACTCTAATGCGTGCTTTTTCACTGAAAACTCATCACTATTGAATTTTTGCACCAAAGACATTATCTTCCTTAGCTTTGCATATAGATTGGCGGGAGAGAATACTGTACATGTTTTAAGTATACAGCGAGATTATTTAATCATATCATGTGCCAGTATACATTAATCAAAACTTCCTTTTAAAAATGAAGAATAAAAAAAAAGAGATAAAAGGCTATATATTTAATTGATGGAATTTCTCATATGTGGTATTAAAAGAAAAAACATCTGATGTGGACATTACATGACTTCTCTGTATGGCCTATTAAATTATACCCATTTTTTGCTGCACTTTTTTTAAACACATTTCCTCGAATTATTCTAACCTAATGAATTGATCCCTCAAGGCAAGTTGAAGATGACAATCAAAAATTGCAAATTTTGAAATTAAATATAACGATCAATTTTTGTCGTAGGATGGTCAATTTCTTGTACTTTTAATTTTTCATAACGCGTACAAAGCTTTCTCAAACATAAGTGTGGGAACCAAGAGACCCCATTAAAAGTTATAAGTCGTTATTTGCTCAAAACGATTTCTTTTTTTAAATGTGACATGCTAAGCTGTGTTTCTGCTATTCTTCATTTAAACTTATTTTCGTGAATTATTCTAGCTTAATTAACTGATTCCTCAAGATAAATTGAAAATGACATTAAAAATTAAAAATTTTTTTAAATTAAATACCTTGGTCAGTTTCGTCATTTAAAAGGTGTTTTAAGCCGGGTAAAGGGGTAGGTATATATATATACATATACACGTTTAGTACTGACAACTGCAATTCAAATCGAGATGCACAATTAAATATTATAGCAGTCCCATATACAAAATTTCAAAGTTATATGATTAACAACTTTTCAATTATGCGCGATACATATACGTATGTAGACACGTCACGAAAAAAGCCCTTTTGAATCCATTTTACCTTTTAAATCCATATAAAATTTTGCCTTTGATTTTCTTCTCATTCATTATATAATGACACATTCATTAATTTGCTTTCAGATATATCACGTTATTCATTTTGACAGCCAGTCTCTTCATTTGATATTCATCTTCATATCAAAGATTCCTCTATTCTCCTAGGCACTGCAGTTTTCCTTAAATGCAAATATTCTTTTAAAACTCCGGCAAATAGCTTCCTTCACTTTCGCTGCTCAGTTTAAACTGGCATTTCTTCTGATATGGAATCTCTTAAAAGTAAATATTTGGTTGCTTATTCAAAAAACAATACCTGTATCATATTCTATGTATACATAACAGAGATACCTCGTGATTAAACAAATTTAATCCGAAGTACTTTTTAATTTTTAAGATTATACAATAGAGATTTAATTATGTATTTGACAAATTAAAAAAATATAGGTTTTTCACAGCTCGCAAAGTAAAAGAAATAAACATCAAAGACTGATGGAAGTTTTCGTTTAAAATAACCACTCGTAAATAACAAATACGCAACTAGAAATACATAGCATGCGTAATAATGTGATGATCACTTTACTTTAAAATATATTTCGTATATTTGATGAACCGTATAGTAAGAAAAGTTAAACCTATCAGGTATAAAATATAACTCATTCAGCAAGTTAAATTCCACAGATTTCGTCCAACAATTTCTCCACGCTTTTCGCTATCGCACATTGTTAACGGAGTGTTAGCAAGCAAAAACAAGGGCGGAGCGCCATCTGTTATCAGCGAGATGAAATGTTTCAGCGAGAGTAAATTCTCGAAGAAAATAGCTTTAAATCCATCCCGATATTATTGATTAAAATAATTACTTGAACATCTTTTATTACTAGCAACTTTATTACTAGCAACATTAGTAGCGTCTTTTATTTTAAATCGAAATTGACATTTCAAAAAGTTTTTTTTTTCTTAATATTCAAAACTTATTTGTCTAAACATATTTGTGTCGCAATTAATGTATTATTTTTTATATATCAGGTTGTTAATGATTTGTGCCGTAGTGCCTATAATAGGGTAAAAGTACTATATTTAAAAAATAAAATATACAAGGAAATTAAATGTGAATTTATTATATTAATCCTAGAATACTTCACAGGATACACAAGCAAAATCAGCAAACATTACACCAGGGAGTCCTGTAAAAAAGAGTTTAGAGGAAGTAAATTTCTTTCTTATTTGAAATAAACCGAAATTTTACGATAAAAGTTCCAATTCGCTTAATTACTTTCCAAACTGGTAATGGGAAAATTGATTACTATTTCCCAAACTAATTCATACGTACACTGCGAGAAAAAAAAAAATAGGACAGTTCTATACCTCTCGTTCTACTGGGCCGATTGACGAAATTCAAATTGCGTTTTTCATGCCTCGAAACCTCGACTTAGGATATATTTTAGATTTATATATAGCATTGTTCTAATATCTGTATTTTGACCCAAAATCGCATTTTTTTGGAAATGCCATGCCAATTTATTTCCCTACTTTGTTTCTAGGACTCAATTTATGCCTAAATATTAAATTTTGCATTTTTTGTTGAGAAATTTATGGAGAAATTTAAAAATTTATACAGGTGCATTTTTTTTTCAGTTTGCGCCAAGAATTTGGCGAATTCCTTAATTTATAGCAACCTATTTTCCTTTCTCTTTTTACATTATGCATGAGCGGAAAAAAAAGTCACATGGTTCTCTACTTCCAAATAATTATAAAACAAAGTGCCTAAACCACATTTGATGTTATTATCGCTTTCAACAAATATGCCAAATTTCGAAACGCGCCAGCATGTAAATTCACGTATATCTTCGGAAATTTTGAATCAAAAGCTCTAATTTCTTCCAGGTATGCTTAGAAATACATCTACTTTAAGATGATGGTGAAATTTATAGATTATAATTCAAAACCTTTTTTTGAAAAATTTATAAAACTTATTTAAAAATACAAATTTTAAAAAGAAATTTAAAAAAAATGGGTGAATTTTATTTAGAATCTAACTAACTAAATTTTGAAATGTGAAAGGTATAATCAAATAAGTGTAATAAAGAAAAAAGAGAGATTAAGAAGTATATACCAAATTCAATTAACGTTAACGAGCTAAAATTTTGAAAGCTAACGTTTTAAAAATTAAAACTCGTGCGATTTTCTCAAACTTTGCAGTTTAGCATAATTTGAGTCGTAGAATCGAAATATGGAAAAAATTGGCATGTTATTTCTGAAAAAGTCCGATTTTTTTTGTCAAAATACCTATATTCCAACAATGCTATACATAAATCTAATGCATATCCAAAGTCGCTGAATTTCGTCAATCGGCCGAGTAGTTTTTGCCCAGCGTACCTTGAATTAATTGGAAGACGTCGTATTTTAAGAGTCTTAGGGGCGAGTGAAATTTAGAATCCCTTTCATAACTTATTAGTTTAAGAGATACTCTGATAATTATAGCAGCAATAAAATAAGAAAAATAAAATAAAATGATAATATTATACTAATAAATGACCTTTATTTACCAAAGAAAATATTAATTTATATAACCGTAAATACTAATATCGGCATCACAAGAAAATTACGGCTAGTTATGCAACATGTGATTGGTAGGCAGGATTCATTCTGTTCTGCCATTCCGAACATTTCAAGCATTTCTTATTATTTTTAGCTCAAAAGGCCGTTAGCCAGAAGGTCTGTTAGACTCGAAACGGCATTTTGCGTCGAATCACTACAAACGGCTGTGTCACTTTTCACATTGTTGCCACTAAATATTATCGCCCTATTTATAGAAATGAAATAATGAAGAATCTGCATGAATGTATGCATATTTCTCGCATAGTGAAAAAATAACGATACCTAGAGACATCAAATTCTGAATAAAGTAGTCCTCCACCAGAATGTGGGCAACTAAGAAGCCCGAATCTTGAATTTGGAATTTGTTTTACTAACTATTTCATATACTTCAAACTTAAACGAATTTTTGATTAAGAATCTCAACGTTTTCAATGCGAGCAGTGGCAACGCACTATACGGAATAGAGTATTTTTATCTCCTCGCTCGAGAGTGTTTAAGTGAAATTCTAAAGATAAGGTTCTGTTTTTAAATATTCTTAGTTCAAAGGGGCGTCAGCCGAAGTGTTCTCAAAACATGTAAAGGGAAAAACGTGCCTTTGGGCGTAATATAAAATTTGAAAGCTTTCAGACATTTTTTTTTTCATATTTCGTACGAATTTAATGAATTTTTTCATAAATGCTTTTGCAATTTAGGATCTATTAATTTTTAAATGGTACCGAATCATATTGAATTTCATATTAAAAGAAACTAAACTAACTTGTAGCCACAACGCGCTCAAAGCAGAAAATTAATTCTCGACTTATCCCTCGCTCACGAACACATTCTATATCCGACAGTTTCATCATAGTTATCACGTTTAAATCTAGATGGCACTTCTGGCATTAATGTATTATTTTTTATATATCAGGCTGTTAATAACTTGTGCATATTTTGTGTAGATTGACAATCTACTCTAAACAGGAGCTTTGGCAATGCCTTACTCAAACAGCTGTTCATAATTCATTGGCACTATCTGCATTTCTGCATCATTTTCTGAATATTCTAAGATTTAATAAGAAAGATTTCCCCACTTTCTAAATAGAATACAGTTTCTGTAGGTTTATGCCTTGAATTTTTCCTTTTCCCTGAAGTTTTCTCATGTATTAATTTTTTTCGACTGATTTTTGACTCATAAATTTATTTCACATACCAGCGGCCAAGCGGTAAATTCGCTAAACACTAGCAGTTCGACAAGGATTCTATTTCAGGCCAACGGCTGGGTGCATGGGCGTTTCATGGTTTCCCTTATGTGTAACGTGGATACGAGTCAGTTCACCTTGAAAATTCCTCCACGAATTCATCCCTTCTTTTAGGCAGATAGCCCTCGTGTGTAATCAAATAAACCAGACCAAATCAGGAATTTATTTCCATATCTCAATATAGTTCTTTAAGTTGTAACTTACTGAATATTTATAGCAACGTCACATTTGTTAGTTTACAATTAGTAAATATAGATTTTTTTAGAGTAGTAGCATTTAAGGTATGCAATGGTGAAAAAATTTTACTGTAGAATCCCCAGCATTCTGTATCGCTTCTGTACTGAAATGCAATTTTTAAAAAAGGGTGGGAGAAAGCACACCCTACAGTTTTATAAGTTTCATAAGCTAATGTCTATTGAATAAAGCGCCCGGCCATGAAAAAGAAAAAAAAAATTTAATCAACTTTCTGATGAGCTATCGAGTTCAGCCATAGTTGATACATTGTTTATGAATGACAATACAAAGTAGGGAAGCGATTTTCTTCAAAATTCCATTTATATTTTTTAAAATTTGATGGTGAAACAATTTTTCGCACACATTTTCGTTTAATGAACAAACTAAATGACTCAGAAATCTATTGTTTGCACCATCGGATTAGAGAAAGAAAAATAAAATGTTAATGAAATTTATAGCTTAATTTTTTTAAAAATTTTTTTAGCAAAATTGCTGGATTTTTTTTTCGACCATTTGACTTAACAAAATTGTTGAAGTGAAATAGATTATTCACGGTCAAAAAATGATTTTCCAATTGAATAATTTGATTGATAATGTGTTATTGAGATTAAAAAGATAAAAATAATTAATTTTTTAATATAAAATTAGCTTTACTTAAATGAAAAAAAAAAAGAACCTCTTCTGAATGAAAATCTGTCTAAAAATTGAATTCGCTTTAACCAATCAACCTCGAAGCACCCAACTATCCATCAGTCAACTTCACAAACAATCAGGGAGAAAAATCGGAAGTCAACAATGAATCACAAGTGCGTGAGTGAGATTGTAGCATATATACAACACTATTTCTCACAATGGTGAAGCCATGTGGACACAGATGACATCACCAGGCAAATATGATGTCATCTTGCAACGTGAATTTTTGCGTAATAAAATATTACGTCATTTCCTAGTAAGGCATTATTCGTTCCAGAAGGAATTTTTAAAATGGGATTAGTTTTATTCATATGTGGTGCTTTAAGAGATTCTATCTATTTAATACCACTTCTTAAAAAGACTGTTTACAAGAAACTACAAAGATATACGCAACAAAAACAAAGGCGTCTATGGCGACATCTCTAAAATCATACCATGTCATAAAACTCGGTAAATTTCAAATTTTATTGTTAATGCTGTATTTCTTCTACAAAGAAATAGCAGCATATAACATTGATATGGATATGAAAGACCATCATCAATGTATCATCTGTATTAAAATAACATATTATATATGGCAATCCAGGAAATTTCTTCTCCGCGTAATTATGAAAAATTTAATTGTACAAAATTAAATTAAAAGCACCATGCCTGTATGCAATTTATTTCATTAGAAGATGGAGAAAATTATGATTGGGAATATATAATATATAGTGATTCTAAAACGCGCAACAAAATTGCGTAGCTAAGTAGAAGGGGCCGAAATAACGAGATTTTGTAATATAATAGGTGCGCAAAAACGGAGCATATATGTCTTAATACGTAATGAAAATCTTAGCAACAGATAAAGTCAAAACAATTAAATGGTTTAATTATTCAGCTTTTTTAATGGGTGTTCCAAAATTCGACTGCCAGCAATAACACAACAACGATGCGTGTATTGGCGTATATTTAGCAAAGATCGAGTATTTAACGCACACTTCCAGGAGCAATTGAGAATCTGATCCCTAGACCTTTACGGAACTCAGTGAGAATTTCATAGATTATGCTTTTAATGTCCTCCCCAAAAAAAGTAATTCATGCATGTTAAAAGCCCACGAGCGGCGGAGTGGTAAAGTTGCTGAACACTGGTAGTTCGGTCCGAGGTTCGAATCCCACGAACAGACTGGCTGCATCCGTGTGTATCGTGCATAGAAGCCAGTTTCCGTTAGAAAGTCCTCCAGGAAGGCATCTCTTTCCTTAGGCAGATAGCCTTCAGAGCTTTACGGTTATCAGTTGAAACCAAACCAAACCATGCATGCTAAATCTGATGCTTGTCCTGGAAAAGAAAAGGATTTGCTTCTTTCAGTTTAGTGGGAAGCAGCATAGGCATGAAATGCAGACGATTTCTGACGTTCCTGATGAAGTTAACAGCGCTCCATGGTGCTAGGACTACATTCTTCTGCGAATAATTGAAGAATCATCGGGAGATACCTTATAGAAATATGCCGTGCGTACCGCCATTTAAGAGATTAATACAATGTGTAGGCCTACTAAGTAGTTGTATTCATGCCAACCTAAACATTAACGGAAAATGTTTACTAATAGGCATGTGATCTCGGGCCTCGTGGATTGTTATGCGCTCGTAAGTAAGAAATGTACGTGGTAAACATACCGAATGTGCATCAAACGTAATCTCATTGGTGAACAATACGTACAGAAGGCGGGAAGTCAAGATTATCTTCAATCTGTTATAGGTACTAACGGAAAAGCTGGCACAGAAAGGATAATTGTCTGATTCCAACATCTGTCCTTTCTACAGATAACAAGGATGCAGTTTGCTTTGAGGTATTAAACTATAATTGGATGTTTCGAAATTTCATTCTAAAAATTAAATCTAGTTTCCTCCAAGTTCATTTATTTAATACAGTCAACTCCCAATTTATCGAGGTATTACTGGGGAACACATCCATGCTTAGCTCAAAATTACAATTAATCCTCCGAGGGCAGTTAAAAAGTTCTGGGAAAAAGAAATAATTCAAAGTACAATTTCAACAGCAAAAATCTGTTAACAATTTATTTATATTTTCAAGCTCTTGAGAACAAATTCATTTGGTTTCGTAATTAAATCGGATTCAAGGTTCTTGCAACTCTCTTCTCCTGCTACCACAAACGTTTTCAAGATACTATCTATCGGCTTGGCGAAAAGTAGCTTTATGCTGCAGTTGTACAAATTACTTCAAAGTATCCTAACATTTTTTAAGAACACGAATCGAGGTCCAGGTATATGGCATTACCAGAAAGTCGCTAACCACCGCAGAGTATGGACTGGTATATTAGAACTTCATCTGACTCTCAATGACTGATGTAGAGAGCTTCTCACTATCTCAATAGGTAATGTGCAGGATTTCAAAGTTCAAGAATAGTTTTCTCGGATGTTTTTGATATTCAGGGGTAGTCTGTGATAACTTTATGGAACTCTATATAACTGAATATAAAATACTTAACTCTTCTTCTTCTTAAATTTTAATAATTTATGAGATATTATGCTTTTTCGACCATAGTTTTTAAAAATGCAAATTACGAAAGAAAAGTTTCAAAACGTTTTGAATGAAAGTAATAAAGGTAATATTTAAATTTTAATTGAACTCATCAACTATATTATTTTTATTCGCTGCTGAATAAAGACAGCGAGCAGTAGTTTTGAGATGCAACTCTGGAAGCTCAGTCTCTGCAAGCTGAAGGTGGCGTCTTCAAAGTAATGATCTTTTCAAAGCGCATCATTTTGGATTTTAGCCTTCAAAACAAAATGGCTGGTGCATTTTCATAGATTAGAACATTTTCGGATTATTTTGAAACAATCTTTTTTCTTAACTACCTTTTTCTACATCAAATTTCAAACTTTATATCCTACCTTTCTTAACATCAAATTTCAAACTTTATATCCACAAAAAAGCGTTGTGTTTTGTGCCATTTGCAAACCCTGCGTAAAGATACACCAGTTTTAACAACCTTTTTAAGTGATGTCGAAGAATTGCTGTGTCTAGGTCTGGCTCCAAGCATAGGTAATGTAAGCAGTTGCCTGAGGATTCGATTTTCGAAGGTGCCATCCTAGCCACAACAACAACAAAAAAACATTTTTTTTCTTTGAATAATTAATGTGTTTGATTTTTACGGGAGCTTATGGAACTGATCGCTTAGGGCAGTGGTCTCAAATTGGAATGCTGCCTCCGAAGTAATTTTACGCAGCCCGCAAAAACATTTCAATCATGTATTTGTTCAAATATGGTGTTGCAAATTTTCAAGATTATAGTTATTTGAAATCCGAATTTACCTATTTTCATTACCATTAAACAGGAATAAAGCAACAGAAAAGTTATAAATGTAGCTGATTAACTTAACAGTATAATATATAATTTATGCAAAGATTTCAAGATATAGATTTTGTGAACTTTTATTCGTACTTGTCAAGAAAACATGCGCACAGTTACGAATTTTTGCACTAAGAATAATCCCTTCGATTGGAAATACATTTATAAGTGAACAGATTTTCTTGACTGTTGAGAATTAATAAGAAAATAACGCGATTGATTAATAAGCATTTACACAACCCGAGATGAAGACAATTTCTAGTAATTTCTCTACAAGAGTACAAATCAAAAAACCATTTAGCGTCAAGTTGTAGGAAAGAATAAATTTTACATTTATTTACATAAAAGTGTAGTACATTTATTTAGTCTTCGCTAAAAAATTTAATAAATTATAAAAAGAAATTAGGTAGTCTTTATTTACTCTCAAGTTTCGTTCTACTTCGAAAGTTCTCATAATTTGTTTTCTTTTAATTTAAATTAAAGTAAGTTATTTAATTATTAGTTAAATATGTTAGAATTAAACGTATTTACAATAAATGCCAACCTGAAAATTTATTATTTATCTGTCAATAACTTTGAATTGCAAAACGTAACGAACAAAAATGCCTTGCAAGCATCAAACTTAAGATTTCAAACAGAAAATACATTTAAATTTGAATTTTTTTATTTGCTGTATTATTATATTCTTTGCGGTATTATTTTTTCTTTGCGGTTTATCATTTATGTATACCTGATAAATATTTAGTAAGTTGTAAGATCTACTTGTCTAACTTCTGTGTGAAAACTGGAGAGTAGTGGCGCACAGAAGAAGGGCTAAAATTGCTCTTTATTACACTCTTTAATTATTTATAATGCGTCAGCTCGACGCTGACAAACTAGCCTCTGCTTGGGCGGTAACTGAAACAGTAAAAACTAAACTAAAAATTTGAAGATATTAATAAGTAGTAGAATTACGCTACAGGGCTCTAAGACTATCCTATTTTCTAACAGAACGTTGATAATTTAGTGGCAGTAAAGTAATAGCTGTTGCGCCACGTTTAACCAGCAATCAATGCTAAGCCGAAGTTCAGGCTACAACAAGCACAGAATTTTCACATACTCTTTATCTTTCCCTTCTAGAACTTAATATATAAACCTTTTCTCCCACTCGTAGAATTTGCATTACTTCACGCGCGCTACCAAATTTAAATATTCTGGCATTGACAATTAGGAGAATGAAGGCTTATAGGAAAAGAACTTAAATTAATTTAAATTGGTTATTTAAAATAAATATAAATCCCTACAAAGTGAAATTTAAAACATATTTAAAATATTTTTTATTATTTTGTTAAAAAAAAGTTCTGTCCCATCAGTTGTTTTTAGATTGTGCATTCGGACTGCATGTAATTTGAGTTTGTGGCCAGTGGCCTAGGGCGGCTAAAATGCTACAGGTCCAGTCTCCTTTCTTCATACTTGTAGAACAGGTAGCTCTTCGTTATAACTTCTGTTTATCATTTGATATTTTAATTTAATTTTAAACGCAATACGTATTTTGAGATCAACAACGAAAAGTTAAAAGAAAATGTTGAGTACCTTAAAGATGAAAAAAAAAAAAAATGTTAATTGAATTAGCTTCCTAGCAAGTCTTTTTTTTTTTTTTTTTTTAAACAGCTGCTGCTGATATGTTTCTTTATTAATAATACATTTTTGCCCATAAATACATCACCCTTTCATTCACATAATAGGAAAATTTATTGTCCAATAAACTGACCACAATTAACACACGCAAATAAAACATACGTTAGATTTTGAAATCCCCTCACGTAAAACTGATTTGTTATCTTACGGATGGCCTTGGGAAAGAACCTGTTCTGAGAAAATAAAATACATGTTGTTATCTTGGCTGCATTTCTGAGGCTCGAAATTTCTGAGTTGATGTATAGGACGGCTTTCCTCGTGTCTCGCTGGCACGCACCGTGTCACGTGACACGAAACCGGTCAATCTCGAGTGTCTGAATTTTTGTACTGTTGGATATTTTTGAAACGATTCAAGTAAAAGAATTATTGTAATCGAGATGTTTTTGCTGTTTTCGGAAACTAGTTGATAATTAATCAAATATAAATATTCCAAATATTAGCCATCCTAACCTAATGCGAGTGGAAGGATCAAGTAATGCTGAAAATAACGTTTTATTATGTATCCAGTATTTGAATGGAATACAAAAGTGTTTTCTTTGTAGGAAATTTTAAGTGAAGTAATTCTGATTTTCGCAATGCGACACGACATATTCAGTCGTCATATTGACACATGTGTGTCCGTCACAAAAATGACTCGTTAACTCGAAGCGCGTTTAACGAGTCATTTCTGTGCAGCTATATTTTTATTCATAGAAAAAAGTTGCCTCTGAGACGTGACTGAAATACGAATTTGACATAGCTTTTGTTCGTTTACGCGTCAAAATAAACTATTACGCTACCAGCGTATCACGGACTCTTAAGAAACTAATAAAAATATTCTAAAGCATTCATTTACTTGCTGAAAAGGTGTTAAATAAAATATCATTCATGTAAATAACAAGTTCTTTACTAAGCCTAACTAAGTACACGCACATATTTTGCTAATTCTATCAATTGTTTTGTTGCCACTTCCAAGAAACTAAAGTAACAATAAATATTATTGGCCAAACGACATTAAGTCAAAAATTAAATTAAAGCACGTATAAAATAATTACATTCAATTTAAATCCAACAGCATTGTCGAACGTTACTTTTCCTTTCTTCTTCCTTTTTCTTTTCCCCTGGAGTGTGTGTGCGTGTGTATACGAAGGAGATATTTTCTAAATAAAGAAGCTTTTCCTGTCTAATATTTATAAAATGTAATTATATTAAGATTTTAAATAATATAATACATTTAAATCAGATTGGTTTCTGAAAAGGCAATTCAAAAGGAATTTTTCGTGGGTGGCTTTTATAGATAGTTGTAAGTGGGATGTGGTGGAAGTCTTAAGTAATGATCCCTCTACATAGAAATAATTGTCCAATATATAAATTTGCATTGAATTAAAGATATAGAAGCAGAAAAAGTGGTAACTTCTGTATAGAGATTAGGTGCTTTTTGAAAACAGGAGACATAAAAAATGAGCAATGCCCTCACCGCGGACCTCCCGAATACGCGTCGACCGTGCTGACCACTACACCACGAAGACAAAAATTTGTATAATTGGTTAATTGAACTAAGGGAAACCCTACAAAATAAGATTTAAGGAATTATTACATATCAAATCCCCCTCCCAAAAATCCATGCCTACCTTTATTTTTTTCTCGATTTCTATTACGTAGTTTATCAATCAAATATCATAGTTTGAATTTGTGTATTCCACTGGAAACCATACTGGGTTAAGTATGCATATAAATTAGTGTGGATTGATATATTATTTATATTCGAATACCTGTAGAGACATTACGTTATTTCGAAGCAGAAAACATGAAAAATAAACAACGCCTTCGCCGGGAATCGAACCACGGACCTCTCGGTTACGCGTCGAGCATGCAGACCACTACACCACGAAGGTATGCGAAGAAGGCGGGAGAAATACCTTATATACTCCCCCCTTTTAAAGGGCGATTGGGGTTTTGGGGACCCAATTGCCAAATCGCGGTGGAGGAGAATCATCATCCGCCACCTTTTTTTAGTTCGGGCCCCAGTGTAGAGACATTAAGTATTTTAGAAGCCGGAGAGATGAAGAATGTGCAACGACTTCGCCGGGAATCGAACCACGGACCTCTCGGTTACGCGTCGAGCATGCAGACCACTACACCACGAAGGCATGCGAAGAAGGCGGGAGAAATACCTTATATACCTTATTGTTATTAATACGCTGTGAATTATCAAATTTGAAATTTTGTCTGGTTAAAATTTATTACAAAAAGAGAATAAAGTTAATCTCGGACTGTTGAAGTTAGAAAAGCTAATTAAATAGTTATCCTAATTCCGTAATAAATTCATATATCTTAAGCATTTTATCATTCGTTTTACTTCAAATTTCTCCAGTTTTTACAATTGAAATGGAATTTTTAATATTTTTATAGACTCATATAAGGCACTGATATTTAACTATAAGGAGAATTTGTGTTTGAGGCTTAATTTAATTTGATACTTTATCCAAGGTTCAATTCCATGCATAAACTTCGTTTACGAAACGGCATTATTGTTTACATAGGGACAGACTGTAAACTACTTATTATGGATAGGGTTTATAAACAGTCCTTGTGTAATTATCCAATAGTAAGAATTCAACTCACATTTCTGTAACTTACATACGTGAAGGTCAGATTATTTATCATAACAAAACAATCAAAGGCTATATGTCTATTTGTAGCTTAATTCTATTTCCTCCTAACAGAGTTTTATTCATTGCAAAACTCAAAATTATATGTTTTGTCAAGCTTCGAATTCGTTTATATATAAGTTAAGCTAAAGCTACATATTTTCTAATTGAATTTTGTTTGATTTATTTCTATTTTTAGCTAAATCTTCATTTTTTAAATATCTTTCGATGAAAGCATATTTTATTGCGATGTAAATGTATAATTTATTAGGTATATTAGTGAATAACAATTCACTATTGTTACTGTCATTATGAATATTGACCATGAAAGAAATTAGTTTGAGGTATATACGTCATTACATTTAAATGATAGACTGTATTCAGATGGCGTTGTTTTATTAGCGTAAACATAACGTCAAGGATGAATTCGGAGGCGTGATAAAATGAAGTCCATAGACCTCCAACTGTGCATGTAAAAAAAATCCAAAACGGGGAATGGGAATATGTCCTGTTTGCTACTAACTTATTTCTTATATCTATTTTCACAACAAATTCAGAGACTTTATATCAGTTTTTAAAATGATAAAATGAGAAATACGTGTTCTGTCTATCGCAATTTCCAGTGGTAGCTGTAAATTTAATTGCAATCTCCACTGAAAAAGACAAAAACTCGTTAATTAACCTTAACATACTCTCAAAAGTATAATTTTTTCTCGCTCGTTATCTATTAATACCGAAATTATTATCTAAACAAATATATTTTGAAACTTCTCTGTATTTTCTAAATTCACATCGCTTATCAGTCTTTCTAAAAAATTCAGGCATAAACAGTTCATTACATGTTTTTCACAATAAATAATATTTAAAACACTTAATTTCTTAAAAATGTTAAAATAAGGTAGTTGAAAATCAAGTTATCTTCGTGTGTTTATCTTCCAATGAAATTGTCTCATTGTGTCATTGTTATTGGTATATGAATACAAACTAAATTAATAGCTGTGTTTCTTATGCATATAATAAAACAATGAGTGCAGAATTTTACAGAACTAATTTAATCAACAATCAATAATAAAAATCAATAACTTCTGTGATCACTGTCAGTATCAATATCCAAGATGGTCTGGAAAAGAGTATATGAAATAGCAAAGGTAAGTCTCAAGGATCTGTAACCTGACGTTCGCGTATTCTCGTTCTTATTTCTTCGATTGCTGCAGGTGAGCCGCCAACAGTGTATCAACAGAACACGTTTCATACACGTTCTACAGATCTGATGAACGGAATGAACAAAAAAATGTTTTCCTTTTCATCCCATTCATCGCATGGGATAAATAAAAATTGTTTTGTTAGACTATTTATCAGATGAGTGGTATGAACAAGCCAAAAGATCGACTTGAGGTCCCCACAATATGTGATCATGCACTATTTTGCGATACAATGCAATTATTCGATGTCTTCAGGTAGAACAGAAACTCAGGCCAGAATATACCACTTGATCATAATTTCTATGAACGAAGGTGCCAGTTATAACAGTTGAGAGAAAAAGGTTTCCGATATAATGGCTGCTCAGGTGATAGATCATGGATTTTCTCTGTACAGTACTCTGTGTGCACACTTCAACGTTTCTATTGCTAGTATACATACGAGGACACGTGCCCCACATACAGGAAAACTGAAAAGTCACTCTGGAAATGGTGCATTCGGGAAGCTGTCAGAAAATTCTTTCACTGCATTACTGCAAGTTTTCATCATAATGAAAACAGTGGAAGTTCAATTAAGAGACAGCAAACATTCAGAATTATTTTTTGCTATTTGCAAAAAATTCATGAAATATTCACAAAAAGATTTGCTCTATTAACTAAGAAAGAAGGACGTATTTTCTTTCACCAATAAATAAATCAGAATTAAATATGTTTGTTCAGTATTATATTTTAACATTTATTGCAGTTATTGAAAGAACCTACACCATCTATGCACGTGAAATTCATTATTTGACTTAAAATATGTATCAGTTTTGTAAAATTGCTTCTTTAACCTGGTCTAATTTGTAGTCATAAACCAATTTATAATGCTTTTTTCCCACTAATGTCGAATTATGAATAGCTTGAAAATTCTTCGTATATGCCTCTTCTTCTACATGCCTCTACTACTTTCAAAATACAATTAACAAAATCCAGTAATTCTTTCTGTGGCCGAATTTAATCAAAACATTATCCTATGAATATATTACAGGAAACGCCTAGTTTACGAATTGGAAGACTTTGAACATTAATTACAAGCAGACGCAAAGACACAAGCCTGTTCATGAAATGTCCCCTAAGATGTAATTACGCATTTCTCGGTACACGCTTATAGGATATCTTTCGCGTATCTTCGATAGTAGAATGTAATCCTGCCATTTGGGGACTTTATTCTGGGTTATCCTGGATATATAACGAAAACTCTTAGCGTGCCTCCTCAGTCTGAAACACAGAGCCGTACGGCACCTTTGTGCAATGCACGTATCTTAAGATACCAAATTATATACTTACCTTAAGGAAATTTGTTTTAAGTATCGGATTGGCTTCTGACAATTTTTGTATTGGAATTAAGGAACTTGTTATAAGTGCATACTGCTGTTTCAGTATGAATACAAGCCTTCAGAGCTAACACATAAATTTTGCAGATCTTCACATTTCGGAAATAAAAACTGCAATTAATGATACTCTTACTGTGGTTTACAAAACTGGCCATAAATTTGCTAAGAATGTTGACCTTGTATCAAGGGAGAAAAATTCCTATATATCTTAGGAACTGCAGCATACCTTCCTTCAAGGTTTAAATTTTTCCAGTAAAAGCATAACTAGAATCCTAGACACAATTAATTCACTAAATAAGGTGGATTAACAAGTAAAAAAGAAGAAAAAAAGAACTGTGATTCACACTAAGATATTTATATCTTTTTGTACTGCTCTTAAACAGAAAAATGACTATCTCCTTTTTATGGCAAATTTTGCTAGCTTCTTGTGGAAAGAGTATTGACCGCTTGTGACCGTCATCTTTTTCTTTTTTTTTCGGGGGGGGGGGGGAAGGGGAAATGTTAAAAGTATTAGTTTTAGTGCAAATTATCTTCATGAAAAGCATTCGTAAAAAATTTTCCATCTCTTTGAGAAACAGCTTTATTCTGCAGCTAAAGATGGAAGTTTTTTAGATTGCAAATAATGTTTATTGTGTGATAATAGAGGTATCATTTTCTTTAATACATGTTTCATATTCTTACCATTATCGTACATTTCTTAAATATTTTCCATCAACTATCTTCTAAATACCAGTATTGCTCTAAATTTCATTTCACAATTAATAAAAATGCTAAGACATCAAGCAAGATTTCGTATTGGAATTTTGATTGTAAGTTTTTGTAAAAATATTAATTTAGTAAAAAGGCCTAAAAATAAAAAAAACAAATTTAAATAAATGTTTCACGCTATTATTTCTTTAAATGTACCACATCTAGGTAATCAGTACTACGTCATTAAAAGTAGCAAAGTATCGTGTCAGCCGTAGTCACATCTTAAAATAATACGAAGGGCTTAAAATAGCTCTTTGAAAGTTGTAATTCGCTCAAGAACCTCATAAATAGTATCACAAAGATTCAGGTCCATTATCTTTTCTTTTTTGTTTTCATACGGTTTGAGAGATAGCATCCTCTTGATAACAGCATTACTATCTGGGGTCATTAGAAGAGCAGAGAATTCGTGGGAAAAAGCATATTCGTTGGTGGATTTCTATCCTTAATAACTCTGTTCAGACACTTTGGAGTTTAGAGACTAACTGGATTTTGAATTTTGAATTTTCCCCCAATCTTACTAAAAACAGAATGTTTTTATCTGATTTTACTTAGCTTTGCTTCTCTGTTACTTTGTTTTCTTTCGATTTATTTGTTTGGGTTGTAGAGACATTAGGTTTTTTTTTTTTTTTTTTTTTTTTTTTTTTTAC